>BMAO01015104.1:0-92624 GCA_019973975.1 Trichonephila clavata | reverse complement strand
TTCTTAAGTTGTTCCTCAAATTCAGATAGCGCGATGCCATCATATGCATCGACCTCGTCACTTTATGGTTGAGTTACTATTGAGTTATGGTTGACAAATTACTAGATTCGTTGCCCAATAGCCTCCGTGTAGCTTCAGACTGCGGCTTTTACAGTTAGTTAAGATGCAAATTTAAATTTATTGCTAATCTTAGAATGGTTTAAACTTTAATTTACTAATTTTAATATAATTAGTCTTCACCTGTGTTTGCTTTTTAATTTTATTATTTTTGAATATATATATTGAGCATATATTTACTGACATAAAAAGATTCCTCGGATATCAGTTTTGCATGAGTATTTTGTGTACTTACGTATCATACCTTCGATCAATTTCGTCGAATCCAGAAAACGTCGCCAAATGCTGTAAGATGCAGCCAATAGTGGGAAACCGTTCCTGCGCTTGTTGCACACAGTGATAATAACGATGAAAGCATTTAGCGATTTTTTTTTAATTGGCAACGGCTTTCGATTTGGCTAATTGATCGACTGTATAATACATAAAGCATCGTAATTTCTTATATATAAAAAAAGGATCAAACAATCTGATCAAAAAAGAAATCTTTTGATCATCTTTTTATATAAAAAGGGTAAAAAAAATAATACACAAACAATCCAGCTATCTTGTAACAGTCTTAAGGTAATCAACTAAACCTTTGTTCCTTTGTAATAAATTTTATTGCTGGCCGCGAAAAACTTTCGAAATAGTTACAGAGCAAACCAAGTTACGTCTTTTTTTATATACATTTCCGGAAGTTGAAGGCCTTGAAGTCTAGGAATTACCTTTTCGCATTCTTACAGACGAAGAAATCGAAATTGGATAGGGAGGGCATAGTGTAATTTCAGTTTTACGAGTGTAGAAGAAAGTAGTGATGTTGCCTTTCCATACTCAGTTTTAATTGGTTGGAAATTTCAATTACTTAAACATAATTTATTTTTCTAATTTACTTAGCTTAAAAAAATTGATTTATTTTAAGATTTCAACTGATTTATTTTATGAAGGGTAACACAGGCGCAAGGTCACTTAAGACTGATTTTAACTGTTGTATCTCGTTTATATATCATGTTTTGTCATTTTAAGGTGGGGAAATAGCCTTGCTTGATTCTTAACGTACATGTGTTTTACACATTTTTTTGTTGGACTCAAGTTTCAAACTCGTGACCTTCCAACTATACAATGGCTAGATACCTTAACGGTTCCAGCTATACAACTATACCTTCCAACTCTGCAACCAGTTGCTTCATCTAGATGTGTTACATTTTACGTGTTGCTAAGAGTTGGAACATTGTCGGTTTGAAGTGTAACTTTTTTCGTTGTATTGTTAGGAGAGAAATTTAATTTTGTTACTAATACAATAAAAAGTGTCATGACTGATCACATTCACGTATGATGGAGTCTGAATTATGCAAGAATGAGTTGTAGATGGAAGGGGGGGGGGGTTAAAATGTGTTTCATATTGAAGGAAATCACCAAAGCACTTGATTATTGGTGTTTAATTGCTTAGTATTGGAACTATTTTCTATGTTCGTCAAATCTAATGAGATTCTAAAAATATTTCTCGCTTGTTTTTATTTTTGTATTAAAATATCATTTTTAAGTATTTTCTCATATTTCATTGCCTCCTAGTTTACTTCTTAGATTTTTAACCAGCTTACAAATTGACTCGGAGGTGGCGCATCCAGGGTCACCAATGTGGTGGATAGAACCCGCGACCTTTATATTTGTAGCCAAGTTCCATGACCACTTGACAAAAGTGATCACCCCTGTCCGGATGCTGTTACTGGCTTATGTAGATGATACCGCCACAGTACTCTCCCACCAGTGAGTCGGTGGATAGGTGAATGAATTAGATATATGTTATGGCGAGTGGGTGTAGCTTGTGAGTTGTTGCTGTTAATTGGAGGTGTTGCGTTAAGTGTGGGTCTGTTGTGTCAAGTGGGTCCGACGACTTTTGATTGTTCTTCTTGCTGGTAGATGGCACCATGACAGATCAGAATGTTGAGCTTTTCTTAATTCAGTCAAGGTCACCAATGAGGTGGTGCATCCAGGGTCCCCAGTAGGGTGGATAGAACCTGCGACCTATGGATTCGTAGCCAAGTTAAATGTCCACTAGACGAAAAGTGATCCCCCTATCCGGACGATGTTACTGGCTTATGTAGATGATACCGCCATAACTCCATTTATCATTTTTCATTAAATTTATTCAACTAGTCGTTTATTCGGGGGATGTTTGGAAAATAAGTCGCAGATCCGATGCCTTACTTACACATGATTGTGGTTCTGAAGGACTTACCATTTTAAGTAATATTTTTGACTCTTTGACAAGACGCGAACTTGACATATAAAGGTGCCCGAGAGACATCATTAATTTCAAATACAATTGTTGAATTTGACGTCTCCAAGACGTCAAGAACTCTTTCCCCCGTGGATTCTGCTGCTTCGAATACTCAAAGTTTTCTCCCTTTTCGGCGGTGCTGGAAATTCGCATATTCGGGGATAGGGAAGGCGTGCATGACAAATTCTTTTTTTTTTATGTATGCCAAGGAGTTAATGACATGAAAGTTGATAAAAATTAAAGAAATCTGATAATTCCACTTGTAGGTTCTGTTTGGATATTGCATATGTGCTTAAAATCTCCAAACGATTCTGGAAAAGACACCACACATTCTTCAAACGACTTTCAATCGGAAAATTTTTCTTATTTTTCCAAATCGTTTCCATACCTCCGTGCATGCATTCCCTTTCAACCCCTCTCCTGTAATAAAGCCTCCTCTCTTCTTTGCAATTCTCCTAATCTTCGAATTTTAGTGCACCCTTCCATTTTTCATCTCTTGACGCCCCCTAAATAGGAATTGCACGCAGCTCTCGTTTTCTTTTTCGGAGTGATGAGATTTTTGAAAAGGGGGAAATGGGGGTGGCTCCTCACACAGGAGTCGAATCTTTTCATTTTCCTCCACCCCCACACCCCCGATCGTGTGATTTATATACGAATTTTCCGTAGGACCTCCTGTTACGCTAGGAAAAAGAAGCCCGGTAATGAATAATTAATTTTATTCCTCAATTTATACGTTTCTTTTTTTTTCTTGCCTTCGAAGTTTTCCCTTTTTTTCCTTTGGACCACCCCTGCCTCCCTCTTCGCCTCTTCCGGGATTGAAAGAAATGAATTAGGATCGGTTGAGGCAAGGAGGGTGCAGTTTTTCTTAGGGTTGAATAGAGGCGATCATTTATTTTCTGGGAATTCCGCGAGGACATTTTAATGCTCAACTCCCATTTTCCCAGCCTGATTTCTCTCTTTTTCTTGTTTCTCTCTCTCTTTCTTGTTTAAAAAATATAAATAATTTTTGCTTGTATTTTTGAGGGGTTAATGAAACTCCTCCCCTCTCCCCATTTTCTTTTGATATTCTCTGTGGGATTTTCTCCCCTGATTTTAATTGTTTTTTGGTCTCGCCTTTGAAATCGTTTGGCTTGGTAATAAATTATGAGTTTCGTAATTAATTTCGTTGCTCAGATATTATTGAATTAACATTTTATTTTAATGTGATGCGAAACTTTTCCCTTTCTTTATTGAATGAAAATAGTATTGTTATTCAAATTAACCTATTTATGCATAGAATTAAAATGGTGGTCATTGTCTGAAATACAGTAGCGTAACGGAGAATATTAGGGCCTCCCTGCTAGGTCAGGTTTTGAGCCACAAGCCGGATTTTACAAAAGGTACGTACTTGGCATCAGTCAGACTTTGGGCCCCTGGAGTCCTGGGCCCTCTGCACAATGCGGGGGTTTACGTTAGGCCACTGCTGAAATACACAATCAACCGTTTTGCTATCTTAATCTATTATCAAAACTGGAATTAAGGAGATATATACAGGCCGAACTCGACCTACAAATTCAGAGGAGTGACAGTAGGCAACATGGGAACGACGAATCAGTGATTTGTAATCGACATAGAACTTGGGGTTGCAAACCACGTTTAGTCGATGAAAATCGCGATAATAGTAGCTGTCGGAAAGACGATGAGCCAGACTAGGGGATTTACATATACTGCCCGAACGTTTCAATGGTGCGAAATACCTTGTTGTCCTACAGCATTTCTTCCTGGAGTTACTGCAGGGAGAACCGGTCTCTGCGCACCAGAACGTGTTGTTCATGCACGATGGTGCACCTGAACATTTTTCGAGTCCGGTTCGTAACCACTCCTTGATAGGAAGGGTTATCAGAAAAAAAAAGGTTACAAGTCGAATAAAGATATATTTATTAACAATAGACAGAAAATTCAAAAGTGAATTAAGAGGCCTACGTGCCTATCACATTTCGACATAATCACCAAGTCAAAACGCAGAACCAACGTGTTTAACACTTCTTGGTAGAAATCCGGTCCCTGTTCATTGAGCCAGGTCTCGGTGGATGTTTTCACAGCACTGTCTTGGAATATCGCAGCACATATACTGCACGCTACCATAGCTCAGTCCCAGCTCTGACGAGATTTCACGCAGAATTACCCGTCGATCATTTTGAATCATTTCTTCAATTCGTGCCGTGTTGATTTCTGTCGTTGAAGAACTTGGCCGGCCGCTCCTTGCCATATTGGGGTTTTCGACACCCTGTCTGCCTGATTGAAAAGAGTGACATCAATTCGCTACATGTTGTCTGCTCATTGCTTCTTCACCCACCATATACTTCCGTGATATGACTGTGATGTCAGATGTGAGCACATTCTTTGCCCATAAAAATCGAATCACGACTCGCACTTCCAAACAAGACTGATTTCCTAAGCTCTTGCCATTTCAATTGTCCTGTACCATCCGGGAACTTTCACTACCTACCCGCAAACCAGCTGTATGACAAGTAGCGCCATTTGTCGCCACTCTGGGGAAGCAAAATTTCTCCACAATATGTGGTTTTCAAATGCTGCAGCTTGTAACCTTTTTTCCGATCATTCTTTGTACATAACCTGGGAGGTGGATTGAAAGCAGCGGACTTGTTGCGTGGTCTCCACGCTTCCAGGATCTCTCTCCTTTCGATTTCTTCTTCTGTTGCCACCGGAAATCGCTTGTGTATGAGACACTGGTGGCTACAGTGGAGGATGTTATGTCAAATTCTTTAACATTCAGCACTTGAGACTGCTCTTCCTCTCCCAATTATTCGCCACTTCATTCTACTATGCAAAAGTTGGTGGTTACTTATTTTAAGTGTTCGCTTTTGAATTTTGCGGAATGTTAAACCCTCGACAACATCACCGAAAGTTGCCGAGGTGTACAAAGAGTGAAGTGCGGAAATAGACCGGTATTATTGCAAAGCATTTTTCTCTGAATACACAGCCCTCATGCGCGGGAATGGTTACGTAATAGACGCTAACGATTTGCTTTGTTGGAAAGCATTAGTTTTAACCGAGTTCAGACATCCAAAATGTGTTTAATTGTGTTTACTATTTCAACGCCTGCGAATCATCCTCACACAAACGTGAGTAATCCTTTGCCAAAAAGATCTAAATTTTTTTTAAAAGGGGGATTGAAAATGGAATAAAAAAATAAAGATGAGTCATTTGAATCAGACCGCGGAACGTTCCCGAGTGCGATCATTTCCCTTTCAGCCCCATTGTATTCCATTTTCGCACGTGCGAGACTAGGCGCCGCTATACCCCTATGCGTCTTTGTCCCCTGGTAAAGATCGAGCTCATACCCCCATTTTTTTCCCTACTCCCCTCAGCACCTAGAGCCTTTTGCGGTCTTTTTCTTGTCACTTTGGAAATCGACAGAATGTATGTTCGTGCAGTTTTGGGGATCGAAAGGGTTGAAGAGAGAGGGGTCGATTGACATTTGGCGAATGTCATTGGTTGACGTTTGAGGGATGGAGGGACTTGATAATGGTGGTAGTCTATTGTATGGAACGATTTGAATCCCCCCTCCCTTCCCTTTCTGTTTAGAGAAAGATTTTAATTGGCTTATGCCTCAGTAGCTGAGAAGATAGGGATTGTTCGCAGAGATGTAAATAATTTCACCTCTTGTTGTGGTCAAAATATTTTTCTTTGGTTATTTAAAAGCTACAGCGTATTATATGATGAAGCTAATGATTATTTTAAAAACAAATTGCGTAAAAAAACAATATATCTAGATTAGATGCTTCCCGAGAAACCTATACCTAGAGGTTCAAGGATGGATTTCATGGGATGTGAGACGAAAAATTGAAAAATGAGTGTAAAGTTTTATTCGGACATGAATGCTATAGTCGTGGTCCCCCCCCCCACACACCTTCAGAATTTGAAAGTAACAGTGCTCGTTAACCCCTCAGACTCATTCTTTTTTCTTAAAGGCTTACTTTGCGTAATGTTAAAGTAAAGCACCCGATGAAGGCATTTTGATTATTTAGGGTTGGATAGCTAGATTGAACTTGCCCATGTACCTTCCTTTCTTCCTCAGTGGCACGACAGCCCAGGGTGGGCATTGGCCTTCCTAAGAATTCCATTCCAGACTCTCTTGTTCTTGTACTGACTTTTCCAGTTTCTGATATTAATAGTTTTCAGATCTTTTTCTAGGCAATTGATCTACCCGAGTCTTGGTCTTCCTCTTTTTCCGAGTACCGTATGGTCTGGCCACAAAGATCTTTTTTGTGACTCGATTGTCGTCCAATCTTGCCAGGTGTCCTGCCCATTTTAACCTTTGTATTGCATTGAATTGAACAATATCTGGTTTTTTAAAAGTTTATGAATTTCTAAATTGGTTTTTCTTTTCCAAACGTTATCACATTTTAAGCCTCCAAAAATACTTCTAAGGACTCTTCTTTCAAATATAGCAAGAGCCTCGTCGTCTCTCTCCATCATTGCCCACGTTTCTGCAGCGTATGTTAGAATGGGTCTTATCAATGATCCGTAAATGAGTAGTTTGGAGGGGGGAGGGGGTGATGAAATAAGATTTTAAATATTTTTTAAGCACGTAAAAACACCCGTTGCCAGCAGTGACTTTATTGTGAACCTCTTGGGTTGTGTCGCTTAGTATGTTCTATTTAGAGTCTGAAACCATTGGCAGCTTCAAATCTGTATTCTCCTATTACAAAATAACGTTAATTAAAACTGGTATTTTGCATGAATTTGATTTTGTTCTGGTTTATGGTAAGATACATTTTATTTGCTTCAGCTTCCAAATAAAGGAAGGCCTGTTTAAGTGCATCAGGTGACCAAGTGACCATGACAATCCTCGTACCTTGAATTCGATAAATTGTAGTTGACTCTTTGTGTCGTATTATTTTGGTGTTTTGTATCATGTCAACTATTCTTAATGCCGTGTCTTGTTCGAATTACATTCTTAAGTACGGTCTCCTTGGAGTTAAATAATAAGACTTTGGAGGGGGAGGGCATTACAAGAGGAGTGCCCCTGATGTGTCATCCTCGCTTTTTGACCATGGTTTAAAATTATAAGGTCCATCTCTAATAGCCCTTGTGCTGTTTCTGATGTGCTATTAAGTCATCAGTTTTGGCTACTTGGGTATTAGCGTCAACGCAGCCAAATTGGCGCCACACGAAGAAGCGCCATTTTCCATCATAATTTGATTGATTGGTTTTTTTCTCATGTAAAACACATTAAAATCTTTGTTGTTTTTAGATATAGCGCGATTCGCTTGACGCCAACTTTGCTGCGGTGACGCCGATGCATAAGTACCCAATTTTTTAACTTAACAATGACTTTTTCAAAAGCAACCTAGTGGATAATCACTAAAAGCAGGTTTAGAATTAAAAATGCCCCTTTAGGTGATAAAGGGGGAGGGGAGGAGCAAAAGATACGTTTCTTTGTATCTTGTGCTTATTTATAGTTATACCACTGCATTGTAAGCTTCCCCAAGACAAAAGAAACCCAACCTTCATCCCGCCACAAAGGCGGCCGGAGAAAATAGCCAAGCGGAAATATCAGATAAGAACAATTCCGCCACTTGATACACGAGGGGTTGATCCGATTCCGGGGAAATGCCTTCTCCGGAATTTATCCGGAACGAGTCCCAGCTGTCCTTTCCCATTTATTCCCGCAAGGAATTCTCGGGACTAATATTATTCTTATGAAAATTAACGGAATCCAGGATTTTCCGCAGAATGGGAAAGAGGCGTTTAGGAATAAAATCGAGTTGGAACAAATGCTGGGACCGTAATGCAATTAACGTCACGTGAATAAAATGCTTGTGTTTAACTGTTAGTGTTGGTGTGATTTAAGCTGGTTTGATTATTAAGACTCTCGTGCGGTTTAATTGCGTTCAAATATTTAGAATGTGTTCGTTCGCCTTGACTTTGTTTGAGTCGGTGCGGCATCACGCCGTTGATTAGTTTCTCGACTGAAGTTTTGGACTTTTGAAATGAATGTTGTTTGTGTTTGTCTGAAGACTGTCATTATGTTTGTTATAATTTCTATCCTTAATTTCTATAATTAACAATGTTTTCTATGGGTTATATAGCATTTACTAGCGACATCTTCGTTTGGTATTTCTTGATGTTGTATGAAATATACAGGGTGGTCTCCCGAATTCAAACTTCAAGAGTAGGTACAAGACTTTGTAACAATCATTTATTGTATAGGAATGTGTATGGGAGCTGACGGCTTTTTCTCGGGCCTCTACTGGCAAGAAAATTGCTTCATCTCCTGTGGTGGTTCTTTGTTCCAAATGTAAAAGTGATATCTGAGCAAAAAAAATAATTTTCTGTGAAAAATTTTTCGTATCGAAAATGATATAAATAAAAAACAAATAATTGAATATATTAAATATTTTTCTCGAATTAAACCATTTTTTTTTTTAAAAAAAAAACATTTTTTTAAAAAATCTGTACATATGTATGAGAAAGGCGACTCATGCATCACATCTCCGTAACGGTATTCCATAAAGACTTCAAATTTGACAGGCATGTTTATTTACTTGAATAGAGATCCGTTGTGAACGGGTTTTATTGAGATCGACTCCATAGGGTATTTGTGGGGGCGTTGTTGAAAAATTCCTTTTTTTTAATTGAGCTATTATTAGACTTATAGATATTTGGCGAGCATGTTTCTTTTGCTGAAAAACAGCTGTGCATTTATTTGTAAATTCAATTTTCACCTCCAATACTTGTGTAAAAAGGAATTACTGGTACGAAGCCTTATTACATCTGGCAGTTTCATACTTTCTTTCTGTTAGTCACTTTCCACATGAAATCTTGAAATATATCTCAAAAAACTGAACCTGAATTCTTCAAACATTTTTCAAGCTATTTATAATAATTTAAATTCCCTTTTAATTGAATATTTTTAGTCTTTTGTTTTTCCTGATTGGTGTAACTATGTACCTTAGTTTTATTTTCTGCATTTTTTTTTTGTTGTGTACTTATCCGTTTCGCCGGCGTAAGTAATAAAGTTGCCAAAAATGATACAAATGACGCCAAACTGAAAATATTCCGTTTTACCACCACATTTTCAAATGAAATTGCGATCTTTCTTATCAGTAACGTCTTTTTCGTAATGCACTAAAAATAGACGAAAAAGCAATGAGAACTAATATTTATAACCTTTTTAATGCGTATATTATTTTATGTCGCCAATAAAGCTTGCTTGGCGAGATTTACTCTGGCGAAACGGAAAAGAGCAATTTTTTTTAAAAAAACATCTATATGCAAAGTTTTGCAATTGTAGAAATGCATATTTTACAACAACGTTAAAGATTTGGATAAAATTGTAGCTTTTTTAAAAAAAAAAAATATTTTTCTATCCAGAACATAGATAACTGTTTATTTTTTTAAATTTAGAAGGAGGGAAAAAACAAGATTAGCCTTATATATATTTTTTTTATCTATTTTTTCTTTCTCCTCTTCTGTTACAAATTCTGGGCCTGATGAAAAGTAACGAATAAAAATAAAAATCGATGAATGTGTGTGTGTTTTTCCCATACATATTTGAGATGTATTTTTAATGTTCCTTTTCATCGCATTACGGGAATGGAACTGACAAGAAGTATCGGCAAACGACATTTTATCTCGAAATATTTACATTCGACAAATGATTTATGACGGGACGACTTTATTTCATTTTATCGTTTGGCGCTATAATCATAGCTGGCAGCTAGAGGGATTTATTATTATTTTTTTAATTTTTTTTTTTTTTTTTTTGAAAGAGAATTTGATGAATGTTTGGTAACAAGTACAACTCTTGATAATTTCTGGAGGATCTCTAAAAATGATTTTTATTTATGAAGGGTGTTAAAATGTCGTTATTGATATCAAAGTTGCAATTAATCTTCCAATTTGTTTTTATTATTGCAACATTAATATACCTAGCGGAACAACGGAAAGTACAATTTTTTTAAACATTCTATATGCAAAATTTGGCAATTGTAGAAATGCATATTCAACAACAACGTTAAAGATTTGGATGAAATTGTAGCTCATGTTTTTCTGTCCAGAATATAGATAATTGTTTATTTTTTTAAATTTAGAAAGGGGCAAAAAATTAAGATTGACCTTATCTTTTTTTTCTTCTTAGCCTTATCTTCTTTTAACTTTTGATAATTTCGAGGATTATTAATATACCAAGCGCCATGAAATTCTGTACGATTTCGCAGAAGTTTGCTAAATAGTTAAAATAGTTGAAACAAAAAATTGTGTGTATGTGTAGTCAAAGTTAATAGGTTGGTTGATGCGAGAATAATTTTTTTAAAACTAAACAGACAAAATACACACAGGATTATTAATAAAATAAGATTTGACTAAAAGTAACAATAATTTAAGAGATTTTTATGGTTAATACACAACAAACACATACAGGCAACTAGGTATTTTACTACGGTGAAAATTTTCTGTTGCAGTGTCAATATTAATAATTTAATTAAGTTATGAACACTAAGGTCTTTTTTTTAAGGTCTTTTTTATTTCTTCTTGAGTTTGTAAAGATTATTTGAATTGATATAAAAAAAAATTATCATTGCACATTGCGAAACCCGGGAAAGTAGCTCGGTGACTATCCTCGCAATTTTGTACACAGTGAAGTAACGATTTATTACTCTTATCTAGGTCACGACTCGAGAGATTATTTATTGAAGGAATGCGTAACATTTAGATTCATTGTTACATTTTTGTAAAAAATGAGAGTGCAAGAAAGACTGGCTGCCTTTTGAACTAACCAAAGCTACAGAGAAAGTTTTATTTGAAATCAAATTCGTATAAAAGTGAAATATGCTACAAAAATCTGATTAAAATATTTCCAAATTTTTCTCTTGACAGCTTATTTGAGATTTTAGAAATGTGCTGGAAAAATTTTTTTTGTTTTGTTTTAGAATTGTGTATCCATTATTTAAGGCAATGGTTTTCAAACTGCGTTCCACGGAACCCTGGGTTTCCACAAGGCACCCCATGAGTCACAATAAAAAAAATCGAAAATAAACTTATATGTATACAAAATCATTATTTCTACGAAGTTTGTACAATTACAAGTTTGTTAAACTCATCCTATTCATTAAAACTGAAAATTTTATTTATTTAATAATAAACTTTATTTTTCAACACTTTTTAAACTTTTGTTATAAGATTATAAATGAATATTAAAACGTTTTATCTTTATATATATTTCGTATTATATTGTGAATATTCTATTGTTTACTATCTTGGGTTCCGCGAGATAACCTTATGCTCGTTAATTTACAATGTCTTGCATAACTAAAAAAAATTTCTAATGGAAAATTGCACACATTTGCAATTTTGCACATTTTGCAGTTGTGGGGAAAAAATTTAAGTGAAATGTTTCTCACAGTGATTGACTACAAAAACAAAGTATAAAAACAAATCAAACGTAGAATGTAAAAGGGGCCTAGCAGATAATTTCAATAGACATAGACTTCGACAATTCTTTTGAGATCTATTCTTCTAAGCATGTGTGGAATTGGGTTCCACGAAAAAACTTTTTGGTACTGGTTAAGGTTGCATGGAAAATCCTCTACCGTGAATTGAAACAGTTACCAATGATTTAAGGTATCCGACTAGGTTGAAAAGGGTTTTGATGTTGGGGTCATTAGGGGAGGGGGGGCATAGATATTGAGAGAGAAGGAATTATATATTTATATATAAAACTGGAGAGTTTTTCAAGTTTTTTCGAGCAATTACTTTAACTTGAAAGAATATTTTATTTAATATGTTTGTTGTGAAGAAGGATATTCTCACGAAAAATGAGATTTTCAAAACAATGCTATAAAATGCAATGAAATTTATTGCACTTATCTATATAATGAGCCCTTTAAAGTATAACAAACCACAGGTTTTAAGATAGTTACATTTAATCACATTTTACAGCCATTTTTAGATTAGAACATGAAGTAATTTTGACGAAAAATCATTACCATCAAATCTGAAATGCTTATAAAACATATATTTCTTAAAATATTTTTGACCCAGCAGTTTGTGACATTTTAGATGGATCAAGAAGTACATCAATGAAATTTATATTGTCTATAAAGTATTTTTATTTATGGTGTGTTTTTCTTAACATTGAAAACTTTTCTAAAATTTTATAAAAATAATTTTTTTTTCTAAAACAAGGTGTGTTATATGTTATTTATTTATTAATTGTGACTCTTAAAGACATGCTTTATGTTCTTGAAAGCAATTAAATTCTTCTAAAAATAGCTTTTTTAAAAATTATTCTCCGAACCTAGTTGGATATTTCTTTTTAAATCACGGATGCTTAAGTTATGTTATCAGATTATATTCTCACGATTCATTTGCAATAATTTTGTTATTTTTGCAATAGTTTAACTAATTGAATTGCTCAGTTTACAATATTTTCGTGTTGAATGTCTTATTCCAGGGTCAAAACTCACCTTGCAATAACATAATTACGACTTGTTGAATCCCGAATCTCTCTCTTGTATATAAATATTAAAAAAAAAAAATCTCCGCTTTAAAAACACCCTACCTTTCCCACCAACCTGAATTCCACATCGTCCATTTCGAACAACACTCACACACCCTCCCTCGGAACATATTTCTAAAGAATGCGAGGAATGTCTTTCACACAGACCAAAAGCAAAACGGAACCGGATGCTCTTAAAAAAAAAATTCGTTTGGATGGGGTGGGGGGCATGGCAGTGCAGACGATCGTTTCAACCTTGGTGTGGTTCAATTAAGCTGAAAACTGTCTGATAAGTTCCCGTTAAAAATATGATCACAGGTATGTAGTCTTTTCTCACGTTGCTACTACCGCGGCGCCCCCTGGTTGGAAACACCCCAGGTGTAAAGGAGGGGGATCCATCCCTATGATTACTCTTGGGGTGGGGGGCACCCCCTTTTTTACGAAGGGGGAGGGGGGTAAGTATATGTGGTGTTTCTTTTTATGGAAGAGGCTTGTGGTGTTTTAGAGCGAGCACCCCCGTGGTTTAAAAAGGAATTCTGGTGCGAATGAAACTGGATATGCCCTGTACGGAGTTCGGTGGATTGGGAGTAGTCGGCAGTTGGAGAGAGAAAATAAAGATGGGTTAATAAAGAGGCCGTCGTGTTAGTGCCTCCTGTTTTGATTCGATATTTTTTCTGTCTCGTATCTGTTCTGTGTGGGGGTGGGGAGATAAATTATTAGAATTTTTTCTCTCTCTTTCAAATCTTGTGATCTTCAGATAGTGTCCCCACGAGAGAGACAGATGACTTATTTCAATGTATGTTATGAGTGCAGTGTGTTATTTCGTGATTCTGTGGATAGATGGCCGTATGAATGGAATTAGATAGCGTAATTTATCATATGAATGCTGCACTGGATTCATTTGATGTCGTTTTCTTTCTTATCTATTTCCATCACTGCAGTAATGTATTTTAATTCATTTAAAAATGCGGTTTACTATCCGGAAGGTTATGGTTAAGACCAGGGGCCGGCAATCTTTTAGCTGTGGTGTCCCAAACCAATCTATCAACATATTCAAAGTGCCTCACAGACGATCATTTTTGAAACAATTCCATTCCCATGATAATGCATGCTGAGTTAGAGAAAAGAGGTCAACAATTTAGATTTACATATAATTTTTCATCATTTAAAGATATTTTTTAACATAAAAATAAACATAAAATAACTTTATGAAAAAAAAAAATAGTGCATATATTATGTATTTTTAAACTTATTTATTTGAATGAGAAATAGACAACAAAAATACAAGTATTTCCCTTCATTATAAAATAAAAAGATAAATGAAAATTTAAATGAAAAAAAAATCAGGGATACAATTTGTGATTTTCAGTTTGCCACGATTTTGAGCTTTTAGTTGTTAACAATTTCTTTGCGGACTCGAAATATATTTCATACGAGGAAAGATTTTTTTTTACTTAAGATTTGTAGTTTTCTGAATATAGTTTTTATGTTTTTGTTTTAATATTAATATTTTATTTTACTTATTTATATTTTAAATCTTTGTATAAATTGTGGTATAACTATTACAAATGATTATAATAAAAATTTTTTTGATATAAACCAACATCTGATTTTTTAAAAAAATATTTATTATTACATGAGATTGAGAGATGATTGTAAGTTGGAAATTCCTTATCTTGGCTGTTTGACAATCTTCCTTTTCTTTGTTATTAAGTTTTACTATGTTGAAAACACACACATTATCTTTATTTTCAATACTTGGTATGATGAAAAAAAATAATTGACAGGCTTATTAAAGTTTAATTTTTTAAAAATATAAAAGCATTTTTTTCCCTTTGAAAAAAGCTTAAACCTTATGATTATTTATATCAGATGATAAAACAGCTATCGCACTTAAGAAAAAAATTATTCCTTTGCTATATTTGGAATCGTAAGTTGTTTTTCCGCCATATACTCGAAAGTTCTGTATTGTTTATTCCAGAAAGTTTTACAAAAAAAGGGTGGGTACAGGAAGAAAAATCATAATTCAGTTTGCAAAATTGCCAATTTTCCTCCTTCGTTAAAAATAATGCGTGTTCAAACCACCGAAAAGTAAGCGTTCGGTAAATTTCAATTATACTTTACTGCTTCCACTTTTATCGCCACTACTCTTTTCGAATATTTTTAAAAAGGTCCTATTTCCACAGCCATTATTCGCAAATTGAGCATTGTGGAAGCGCAGCTGCTTTCTCTTTTCTTTCCCGAAGTCATAATAACTACTCAAGAGCGCAAACGATATCATTGCGAGTTGCCACTTTTACTGGACACAAACTTAAGTGATAATTCCAGAAGTTTTTACGGTTATGCGACTTTTCTAGTGTTTGCTTTCACCGCGATAAGGTGACAGTCATTCGAAAACTCTGTTGCGAGTCAACATTGTTATCCGACCGAAAATGGTAGCATCAACATTTACAAAGATTATCTTTTTTCCCCCCTGTGTGTGTGTATGTAATATTAATATTCTTCTACACACTGTTTACCTGACAAAAGTTTTAAGTTCTCGGTGTACCAAAGTCCTTGTTCGTAGGACGAATTTTTGGCATTCTTTTTCACCGCTGCTCTTTGCTTTGGCGGTGAAAGTCTAAAAGGTGCGACTTGGGATTGGCGTAATTTATGTGGTATTGTATGTAATTTTCGGAGAATTGTATCTTTCTATGAAATACTTGATAGTTTCTCGCGCGGCATGTATACCATTGTGTATCGGTAGTTTTTATTTATGTTTGGCAGTCTCATTTTATGTAATCGGAATTTATTATTTAGGGACCGTTACATTCATTCAATGATAATTTGAAAAAAGAGGCTTTCTTAGTAAGGTTATATGGTTAGACTTTTGAATTCTATAGATACGGTCGTAAACAACGAATTGACTTAAGTGCAGTATATATTTATTTCCAAGTTAAAAGCAGGATGGATAAAAAAAAAAAAAAAAATCAGTTATTTATGAATTTCTATGGTTTTCTTTCAGCTCGATAGCATTTATTATGACATCATCACAAACGAAGTGAAGAATGGAGAAAAGTACGAAATATTAAATAAAATTTCATTATCTTTCATCTGATATAAGTTGACATTAAAACTGTTCTTTTGAAGTTTATATTTATGAGTAAATAGTCTGATTGAATTGTTTCAAGAAAGGTTAATGTAAATTACATTTAAAATTGATATTTGCATTGGATGGAATTTAGAATTGTAATGCACTGCATTGACATTGACTTTCAATTCCGTATTGTGATATTGAAAGTGTAACAATACAAAGAAGTAGCCGAAAAGGGGAGAAATTTGGCATAGAGAGACAGCTCCATTAAACTGTTGGAACTTCGGGACGGCGGTACACGAAGCATCCCGTCTAGGTGCAGACTTAAAGAGAATATGGGGGCATCTTGAGGGATCCTTCGCATTCTTTGTCAATAGTCATCTGAACGCAACTGTGGCAAGGCATGCAAGTGACTTCCAACGATGGTTCAGACATGTTGGATTGGAGAGAGATTTGGGGAGAATGGTGACCAGGGAAACATTGGCCCTTGCAGAGCACGTTAGCTGCTTGCAGTGTAATGTCGAGCGTTATCCTGCTACCTTTTTAGAAAAGGAAGTATTACCGACAGTATCATCCAAGTATTGATGAGTCATTCATTGTTCAGTTTGATGAGGTATCTTTTTCATGGGGGGGGGGTCAAAAACATCTATAATGTAGGAGAAGGAACGAATTGTCTGCATATTAACAGATTCGGCGTTAAAATTCAAATTTCGGCAAGAATATTTCCTAATTTATGGGTTGAAAATTCATCCAAAATAAACGTATTTCTCACACTGCTTTTAACATTTTATTGCCATTCTGAATAGTGAATTTTTACGAAAAATATCCCTTAACATACGTGGCTACAAAAATAAAATGTAAACACGCATTAAACGCGGAATATAAAATGTCACTTTGAATAATTTCTTTTAACCTTGACTTAAATAGTTTATGTACAAAAATGTATACACATATCCCTGTAATTAAATGTAATGCATGGGTAGGGGTATAATTATTATCAATGTTTGAATATAATTTACATTAAATATATTCAAAAAACTGTATTTATTATAAATTACATTAATAATAAATACAATAATTTTTTTAATTGTCTTTAAAAAAAGCATCTATAACATGTAAATCTACTTTAAATATTATTTTAAGATATGTTCTGTGTGCGCGCGGACACGCGCGTGTGTGTGTGATGGAGTTCTCTGTAAACACTTTATAGTTCCAAAGGTTCCGAAAACAAAATTTTTCAACTCACAGTTATACAATCTTCAATTATATCTTTATTTTGCATACTGAAATTTTAGCTCAAAAATCTTTTCGTATTGTGTTTTTTTTTACTTCAAAAAGGTAAACCAACCGACTGGCGCCAGCACATCTCAACAAAAACGCTAAGAAGTTATGACATAAAAGTTTTCGAGGAAACTAATTTTCATTCTATTGTGCCACTCCATCGCTAAAAAAAAACGGCCCAGAAACGGGAAGGAGCCCTCCCTACCACCTACACCTTTTTGAAAAACCAGGAAACACGTTTATTGGTCGAATAGGTGCCAAAAGAAAGGGAAAAAGGAGGGGAGAGATGAAAGCTTTTTCCATTTCATTCCTTCCCCTGCCCCCTCCAAGCCCCATCATGTCTGTTGAGGCTGAAAAATAGACGAAGCATTTTATTTAAAAAAATTTTTAACCCCTCCTGCCCTTTGCGTTAGATGGATTCCTCATCTGCCATTCCTCTCTCTTTGATGTCACGTGACCTTCTGTCTCATTACATCCCCCAGACGATTTTTTCCCCTCCTTTCCTCTTGTCTTTTATTATTATTTTTCCTGTTCTCGTCTGCGTTTCTTTTGTTCATTTTTTTTTTCAATTAGTAGAATCTCGGTGTCGTCTGTTCATGTCAGCAAGGTTTGAAGTCTGCTGTAAGTTCTTTCTTTTTTTTATATCTTTTATTTCGGATAAGGATCTCGGAATTAGTAAATAAAAAATATTACTTTAAAAAAAAAAAAAGATTCAAATGGATGAACTGTGGTGACGTCTATAATGGGATATACATATGTTGCTGCACTTTGATGATTTAAATTTTTATATAAGACACAAACTATCTCTTTAAATATCAAAAGAAGTTTAAAAAAAAATAAATCTCGTTACAAAGATGTACTTTACTAAGCATAATTCTGTATCCCTTAAATACACATTGCTACGAATTGTCCTTCTACAGTCGACTATCAATATTTCGAAGTTGAAGGGACCAATAAAAAACTTCGAATTATTAAGAGTTCGAATTATCAAGAGTGTAGAAAAAAATTCCAAAATACACGAAGAAAAAAGTACATATTATATATTATAAATATTTAACAAAAGTTATAAGTCCTGTATTAAAGGAATACATTCATACACAATCCTACGCATCTCTTCTTCATAATAGCGAACCATCCTTTCTGAACACATGTGCAACAAGGCCACGTGTTGAACGAAAAATGTGGACGGCTGACAACAAGTGCAGTTGGTCTGTTGTCCACTGAAAGGAATGAAAACAATGAAAGTGTTTTTTCGCCTGAGTAACCTGAAAAGACTAAAAAGGGGCAGCAGACAGATGGTTATTAAAAAGGCTGGCTACATTACAGGGAAGACACGCAGAGACAACACAACGCGAAACTTGTAAGCTCCAACTTGTTTATTACAGGATTGCACGTGATAGTGAGTGATCGAATAGTCGAGAGTTTTATAAGATAACTTCGAATTATCGCATGCTGTAGTCTGGCCAGCCACAGATTTTACTTCAAAATATTGAGTGTTTCAAAACGTGTTGTTTTAGTTCGAAATATCAAGAGTTTTTCTAGGGATTGAGCATATACTTCGAATTATCGAGAGGTTCGTATTATCGAAAGTTTGAATTATCGGGAGTCGACTGTATTCCAGTTCCACTTAATTTTATTCAAAAACTTGAGTGTGTGTGTTTCTGAACGGAAGTTGATAACCATAGACATTAAATCATGTGTAAAAGAAGGAAAAAAAAACTTGCATAACTTTTAGCACGTAGACTATATTTTCACATCCGAATGTGGTGGGGGATAAAGTTAAGTGTATTATTAGGAGAGACATTTTCTATTTTCGAAAGCCTTCTGTGCCCATCTCAGTTTTCATCACATTGGGCACTGAGGTGCATGAGCAGATGTTTCGGTCAAGTGGTCAGTCTGAAGCGAAATCCCCAGTGTTTAGTTCCCAAGCAAACTTGGTACTCATTTATCGTCCCACTGAATGGATGAAAGGCTGAGTCGATTTTGCCCAGCCCGGGGTGAGGTTTGAACCCCGGACCTGCGGCGTGGAAGCGCGATACGCTACCACTCAGCCAATGGGGTTTAAGTAGGAAGGTGGGGGTAGTCTAACTGAAAAAAAAAATTACTTGTCATCTGTTGTCAGGTAAGCTATTAGTGATTGATGTTGCATTTGAATATTATATTGGATATATGGCAGATTTTGAGGAAATATTGGATGCTGTCAAATATCTGCAACAACTTATTTAAATACTCAATATTATTACATGGAGTTTTTAAATTTATTTTTTAAGTAATTATTTCTACATTCCTATAAAACGGAATTTTTAAAACTCAATAAGAAATGCGTTTAAGGGTTAAATTATTAGGTCTGGGCCGTAGGTAGCCTAGTGGTTAGAGCCGGGGTGGGCATTACGTCGATCGCGATCGACCGGTAGACCACTAATAAATACATTTTGGGGTGACCACCTAAAAATTTTACCAGTTAATAATTATAAACTGAAAATTCAAGACTGGCTGACAGTACGCAGACTAAGCCTTCTACTGACTATTGCTACGAAAATAACTTTAGATCAAAATATTTTACTTCTGTAATGTATTTTGAATTGTTTCATAATAAATGTATCACTTGATATAATTATATTTGGGGCTATTATTATTAAATTTGTATCGGCGTTTTGCATAAAACGTGGTTTTAAAAGTGTTTTTTTTTTATTTTAGTTCTGTAGGTAAGTACATATTCCGTACTTATTACTAAGTTATAATAATAACCTTTTTTCCTTACCTCATCACACATACGACATTGGGCAGTAGCGTACACAAGAATTTTTAAAGGGAAGGGAGTCGAGGGTTGAAGGTCTACCACTCTCGTAACATACCCCAATGCGCAGTCAAACATATTTTTTTGATTGTCGGTAACAAATAACAGTAAAAAATAAATTACTGAATGTATAATTAGCATTAATAAATAAAAAAATTTCAAATACTTAATTGCATTTTACATACTATATACATGGGACTATAATGAATCGGAAGAAATTGAAGGGTTATGAGATGGAGGATCCAGACCCGTGAACCCCACCCCCACCTTTGTGTGCGCCATTGACACTGGGTGGACCGCAACTCCTTGAAAATATCAGAAGTAGCCCGCACCCTGGAAAAGTCTGCCCACCCTTGGGTTAGAGCATCGGACGCCAGACCGAAAGGCCTGGGTTCGATGCCCGATGTTGCCAAATACCCTCTTGAGTACACGGAATACGTGCTCGCTAAATCAGTGAGTCCGAAATTCTTGTGGGCGGTCTTAGCAGCAACCACGGGTGCAGGGGGCTGGAGAATATTTTCCTCCCCTTCAATTCCATGCCTAAATTGTGGAGGTGGAGATAGATGGTGTTGCCATCTATCGTGTATGTACCGAGCCAAATCGTACTGTCACGTGCACGGTGCTAAAAGCTAACGGCAGGCGTACACCTAGCCCCTTACCACGATGAATTTCGTGGGCCTCGATCTGACATCGTCAGACAGGTGGCATTAGAAACAACAACATTATTAGGTCCATTGCAAACAGTGGGGCACACAAAGAAGGGGGGGGTCATCATGTCCGGACCCCCTTCCCCAAGCTCTTAATTTTTTTTTGATTGATTATAATAATCCTTTGCATATTGTACGTAAAATCTAATTGTTTTTATTAATAATTAATTTGTTTTTTCCTGAAAAATTGACTAAATTAAAAGAACATATTGGATAGCGTATTAGAGCATGATGCGAGAATGGTGAACTTCCAACCCTGGATAGCCCCCCCCCCCACTCTCCTGCAAAAATTCCTTTGTGCGCCAGTGATTGCCAATAGTCTTTGTCCAATTGCCGAAGGAAGTTATTCCAAACCAGATCGCAAACTTCTAATTCCTATTTTTTAACGTTGCCCAAAAAACAGTAAAATAAATAAATAAAATGGACAAATAATGCAGATCTGAATCACGACAGTTTTCTTTCCCGAAATGTAATCCATTTAATTTGAATATTCTCTCAAATGTCCAATAAAAATGTATAATTACACCAGCACCTACAGAACCCCCTCCAATCAAATTTGCATGAAATACCTCTTTTCTGCATTTTCAAAACCCCTCGACGAGCCTAGTTAACATACCGAAACAAAACAAATTACAGATGATCTCATCATCTTCTATATCCTCTAATGACAAACTATCACTGATAAAGAAAAGTCTCAACCTCTGCTGCTTCTGTGTGTGTCCTTTTTAGATCTTTTCCCCTGACTTTTCGCTGCAGCCGTGAAGGAAGAAAAAGACGTACTGATATCCTTAGAAGCCCTGTGTTTAATCTTGCATGGGCCATAAAAGGAACGAGTCATTTTCTAAATTTGCTCCGCATCGGGACCAAATGGCCTGAACAACATTTTCCCATTTAGCAAAGGCAAAGTGTAATCTAAATAAGTAATGTCGATTTTTTAGCGGCACATGCAGATTTCGTCGGATGATTTTAGATTGAGAGGAGTACAGTAGAAGGGGAAAAATATAAATAAATAAAATCAATATTGGGAAAAGAAGTTTTTCGGAGATTTTTTTCTTCTTCTATTTGGTGGGTTTGGTTGTGTGTGGTTTGGGTTTGGAGTGGTTCTGGTTTTTCAAGTTTAAGTATTCGATTTTTTTAAGTGTTTGGGGAAGGGTCTGTTTATTTGTTAATGAAGTAGATTTGTTTGGATTTGTAACTGATGCGTTAATAACTTAAGTAGTAGAATAAAAAAACTAACCGATTAATAATTTTTATTTTTACTGAAAATCTTTGTTTCTTAAAAACTTTGCTAATAATTTCCTTTCGAAATTACTTGTCTCGGATGCAATATTTTTTTGGGGGTTGGCCCCTTCTGGATTTCGGTTGCAAATTCTGCTGTCCGTCCGATTTGATTGTACAAAAGGCTGGATTACGGTTCTATGGAGGGGGGGGGGAATTGTTATTGCTTGGAACCTATTTATATCGAAAAGATATTCTGTGTTATGCAGATTAGGAGAAAAATAATTTTTTTCAAAATTTAGTATCGCAACAAAGGTGTTGAATTTTTGAAAAAATAGAAAAAGACTTAAGGGGGTTTACCCATTTGATGAGTTCAAATGTATATATAAATTGCTTCCTTAGGTATCCGACTACCCGACCAATTTTTTAATGATTTTATTTTATAGGCCATCTTATTAGCTTTATAAAAATACCGTTTATCATTTTTCGTTCACTAGAATAAAAACTACAAGTGTTTTAGTAAAATCAGATGCCATTACTTTAAGCAAGATGTCATACATTAAAACTCGTTTTACTCGAAATGTGTGTTTTTTTTTTAAATGCTCAAACGGGAACAGCTATTGCTAAAAAAAGTTTTGAAAATAATTGTGAAATTTCTTGTGGGTATGTTCTTATAATAGTAGAAGTGTTTAACCTTCACCTTATCAATCACTGTTCTATTACAAAATTTACTGTCCCTTATGTGAATATAATCACTGTTTTTTTAAAGCAATTTCCTATAATAACTAAGATAAAGTGCTCTAATTTTTGTAAAAATTAAGATATCTGGTATCTTGAAGGACATTTTAAAAATGAATAACATAGCAACACATCTGAATTGAAAATTTGTTCATAAACCTTTGGAACAGAATGGGCCACGTTTATGTTATTTTTTTGTCAATTTTTACCCATTTTTTCCTATTTTAGTAATAATTTCTTTTTCTCTTAATTTTAACATATTTTTCTCGAACTGTTCTAAACAAATCTAAAAACCAAAAAACAAAAAATCCCCATATGTCCTTTTTTTAAGAAAAAATTTTTCGTAACCAATCGGATACTTTAACATGTCTATATAGAATACGGTGGTAAAGGGATTTTTTAAAATTCGAAGTCGTTATAAAGAAGCAAGTATTCGAAGAGCAAATCGAAGACTGGGCCTGTTGTGTACAGTCGGCTTGATATCATTGACCCTTCTATGCAAATATGCGTTCATACAAGTATAGACAAGTTTGTAGAGGTTTATAAGGAAATATCTATAGTTATTGAATATTTCGTCGAACTTGTTTTAGTCTTCGTCACCAGGCATCCGAATCATGTATCCTCAATTACTAAGTAGTTTTTTTTTTAAATCTCGCAGTAAATGTTAATAAGTACTAAAATACTTATTTTATTTTTAATAAAAACTATTTTGACTTTTTACCATAAAAAAAATCTCAAATTCCTTAACTTTATTCCTTTGTAACAGTACTTCATATAAAAACTAATTTTTCTAATTTTCTTTTCATCTAAAAATTGGAGAATCTTTTCCGCTTAGGTAGGTTTTGAAATTCTTTAAAAAAAAATGACGATTAACCCGGGGTAGTGCAATTAATTTGGCTACAATTAAAAAATGGTTGATATATATATATATACAACACACAATTTTAGATGAATATACATAATAAGACTAAACTTTTAGTACTAACTTATCTATGCTACACGAGGAAATTGGCTACAAATTAAGTGCTGTTTAGGAAAAATAAACAAAAGCTCTAGGGGGGGGGGAAGTCTTGAGAACTATTGTTCGATGCTGACTTTCTTTTGTTCGATGCTGATCTAATTTTCTTTTCATCTAAAAATTGGAGAATCCTTTCCTCTTAGGTTGGTTTCAGAATTCTAAAAAAAACTGACGATCCACCATGTAGTGCAATTAATTTGGTTACAATTAAAAAATTGTTGATGTATACAATTTTAGATGAATAATAAGAGACTAAGCCTTTAGTACTAACTTATCTATGCTACACTAGGAAATTGGCTACAAATTAAGTGCTGTTTAGGAAAAATAAACAAAAGCTCTGGGGAAAAAGTCTTGGGAACTATTGTTCGATGCTGACTTTGTAGTAGGCGGTCAACAATTCAATTAATGCATTAATCCAATCTGTGAAAGTGCAGCATAAGAAATTCCGGTGGTTGTAAAAATTGTTGCTTTTTAGAATAAAGCTCCGAGTAAATGCTTTCAAGACATTATGGGATAGTAACTATTTTTAATAATAAGATAATTACTATGGCTTCACGTATATTTTTTTTTGTTGGGGAACTGTGTAAGAGGTTGAATTAAATTATAATTAATTGCGGGGTTGAGACGAATAACACGAATTTGAGAATTCGAAATGCTTCTTAGAGAGTCTGTCACAATTTACCCCTTAACTGGTTTATCCGTACACCATACAAGCTGCCACAATCAGTTTGCTCGTACACTGTACAAGCACTGATATATATTTTTTTCCTTTTCATCTTTGATTTGAACATATTTTTAATTCTTTCGTGACGTTATTAGTGCTAGTGTTTCAAAAAGATGCAGTTTGTTTATGGTACTGAAATATTTCTCATCCGGGAATTTCTTTGTGGCGAAGGCGGGAATTTTTCATTGAAGGCAGAAATTTAGATTTTTGAAAATATTCGATAAAGAACAGGGATTGGCAAAGCAATATGTAATTTGTTGCTTGAGAAGAAATGAAAATGGAAAGATAACCTAAAAAAGCCGATATTATCTCTGTCCTCATTGCAATGAAATACTTAGTATTACACCGTGCTTCAAATTGTGTGTGCATATCTATTGTGCACACATACACATCTCAACTGTTTTGAAAAAGAGGTATGAAAACATATGAAATTTTTTAGTAAGTATGAGAGAAATTCTTTTAAGGTATATGAAACATTCTTCACATCATGAAGAAGACGAATCAGTACTTATAAAAAGCAAACATTAAGGAGTTTTTGTATTCCACAATTATATAAAGTAGTGTGAAAACTTAAAAATTAAATATTAACATAAAACTCTTCTATTTTCTTATTCTGTTAAGAATTATGCTTAGTCGTATGCAATAAAAAAATACCCCCCCCTTTTTTTTTATAACTTGGGCAAAACAATTGACCGCTTAAGGTACCCGAACACGTTCGGAGTACTTTTTAACAAAATAGAGCATACTAAAACATTATAAATGCTCTTTTAGGACTCAATACCAATAAATATTACTATTTAACTTTCAATATTTAAAATAAATTACCCGAATTTTACACAAATCACAATTATAAGTGAAATTTTAGCAATATTTTTGAAAAACTTCAAAGCAGTTAGAGAAAAAAGTAATAAACATATATTAGTAAAAGTATTACTAAAACAAATTAGATGCATTTATCTAAAAAATGTACTAAAATTTTAATTTCTTATTAAAATTTGAAAATTTTAGAGCTGATTGAGAAATGTTGCATTCTTTGAGACCATTATTTAAATAACAAGCTATAACTCAAAAAGTATTCATACAATAAGAAATATTTTAGTACATTCTCTAGAAAATAACATTAATATCAGGTTCAAAAAGTGTTATAGAAATGTATTCGTAATATTTTGAGTTATCAGACTTGCCATGATAGATTTTGAGCAATTTAAATCCTCACTTCTGGTAGATCAAAAACCCACTTCCAGTTTTTCTAACTTTATAAAATTGATTGTAAATTAGCCTCATGTAGCGTAGAAACAAAACAAAGTATGTTTTGTGAAGTCAAAAGATAGCTCTATTCAATTAAATAAATAAATAAAAAATATCTGTCTTGTGTGACGGAATTTGGTCATTTTCAACGTGTTCGGATACCTTAAAAGGCTAAAGAGTAATTGAAGTCAACCTTCATTCTATCAATCAAAAACCAATTTGGTGGTGGTACCCATTCTAATACTCTCTCTCTCTCTCTTTTTTTTTATTTATTTTTTTACCCCTTGTTTTGACTAACAATCAAAATATCCAACGGTACTAATGTCTTAAACACCATAAACTTATCAAAACATTTACATTTCTTTATTTACAAAAGGCTCATCTTTCAAGAAATTTTCAACCGGATTCCCACGCATCCTATCTTCAGCAGAACAGAGGTGTCGGGTAGGGGTGTTTCCAATTGATTAATGAGACATTCCCACGGTATCCAGTTATAAGAAAGGTAACGTCTTCTTTATCTGGTCGTGTCGTCTCTCCTCTCGGGGCATAAATTAAAGTCAGTGGGAGAGGAGGGAAAATAACGGATTCTGTCGCCGTCAAACGATAGGTGGAGATTTTTCGTTTTTGAGTTATGGATGGAGGGGAGGGGGCGACGGAAGCGATTCATTACCTTTTCGCTACCTTCCAGATAGGGGTAGTCGTTGCGTGGGATTATCGTCTGTGTAGGGGGTAGAGATGAAATAAGAATCAATCACGGGGCCACCTTGCTGTTTGGAATTCTAGTAAGTTGTGTACTGTTGTATAAATAATAACGTAAACTTTCGATTGTGCTATAAATTTAAAGGTTTCGCCCATCCATCAGCTTTAGTTTGTAAAGGCAGTGTTGATCTTTGCGGATTAAGGTTTAATATAAAATAAAGATTTTGATCTTTTTTTTAGTTTTATGGAAATTTAAATAAATAATAATTCAGTTGGATATTTCCAACTGGGTGTTGAACCTTTTTGTGCGTGGACTAACTCAAATCCCAAACACAGATAAATCCATACTAATACAGGAGCATCATATTAAAATATCCACAAATGAGGAACTTAAACCAGCGTTTAAACAAGGATGCCCCAAATTCTGGTTACAGAAACAAATCCCAATGTGATATCCTGCATTATGGGTTATTGTACAGAAGTTGTTGGACTACTTTCCCGTCTTCCAGTTTGGTAGAACGTGGATTTAGTGACGTCATAAACATCATCACACACACACACAAAGAAAAGAAACTGACTAAAAAATAGTGCTCGGGGGGGGGGGGATTCGGTTGCGACTTACAAATATTGAGATGGACGTAAATATATACATAAAATCCAGTAGCGCACACAAAAATTTTTCAAAGGGTCCATGGTCAAAAGTTCCCCAACTCGTATCATACCTCAAGACAACACCTACTGATTCATCTGATTTTGTTAACAAAAAACCGTAAAAAACAAATGATTGAATTAATGATTAGCATTAATTAATAAAATATTTTGTTAATTACCAGTACTTAATTAAATTTTTCGTTATATATATATGTATATATAGGATTATCATCAATCGAAAATACTGATAAAATCTCATCTAAGTCATTAATTTTTATTTTATTTCAAACAGAAGTTATAATTTCAGAAATTCTTCAAAAAATTTTTGTTTTAAATTTGTAATTTTTATACTATGCATTCGAGTAGCTCTTTCGCTTGGAGGTCCTTTGGGAAAGTTTTGACTATAAAAAGTGGTCCGTGAACAAGTTTTGACTATAAAAAAGAGGGTTCGTGGCCAAGTTTTGACTATAAAAAGGGGTCCGTGGCCAAGCTTTGACTATAAAAAGGGGTTCGTGGCCAAGCTTTGACTATAAAAAGGGGTCCGTGGCCAAGTTTTGATTATAAATAGGGCTCCATGGGTTTAAAAAGTTTGAAAACCACTGTTCTAGAGTGAAATTAAAAATTTTTTTTTTTTGCTCCTTGGCAAAAGATCAGTATAGAATCTAGAATCAAAACCGTGTAAATTTTACTCCGAACAGTCTTTTATTGTGTGAATCATTGAACAGATAATCGAATAGGGCGGTGAAAACCATCAAATCCGAAAACGAAACATTAGTTTGATAAAACATCCCCGTTTTCGCGCGGAGTTGAGAAGAACATTGAGGATGCCCATCGTGAGAAACTCAATTTAACGGTTACTTCGTGAGAAATGGACCTGACGCGTGAAAATTCACTCGTTACGTTCCAACCAAGGCACTTACGCGCTTTATTTATTTCATCCAACCAAATCACCCTGGCCCCTCCCCCGGTAGGAGCAGTCCATTTTCCTCGTTGTACGATTGATAAACGATAGTCGAGGGATGGCAGGAAGGGAAGTTTTGGTATTGGAAATCTATCACTCATTCCTGCCACCTGCTGCCACAGGGATTTTTATCGATTTGGGTGGAGAAGGGGGAGGGTAAAAAGGGGTTTTGGAGGAGTTTCAACCGTAAAATGTATCAGAATTTTTTTCTTTCTTTTTATCTTTTTGTTTTTGTTTTAAATATGTAGTTCTGAGAGGAAATGTGTAGTTAATAAACTTTCGAGAGTGATAGAGGGGGAGAGAGGAGATGTATAGAATATTGTTTTCATTGAGAAGGCATGCTTTTGTGTGGATTATCATTAGTGTAATATTTTATATATTTTGGAAAAGCCTGCTCCCAGCGGATTATTTGGAAGGATCGTGTGTATTGTGTCTTAAAAATGGATAGAGTAAATATGTTATGTATGTGTGTGTAACACTCCGCTAAAACAGTGGCGCACATAAGGGGGTGGTTCACTGGTCTGGACCCCCCATTACTTTTTATTGTTTTTTTTATTCATTATAATCCTATGTATGTAGTAAGTAAAACGAAATTAAGTATTTATTGTTACTAATTTATTTAGTTAATAAAGGCTAATTATTAATTAAATTAGTTTATTTTTTACTGCTTTTCGATCCTGACAATGGAAAAAACCAAGAGAATATATTTGGCGGCTTATTGGGAGCGATACGAGATTGAGATGAATTGAGCGTGTACGAGAATGATGGATTTTCGACCCTTGACCCCCCCCCCCCTTCTGAAAAATTCCTGTTGTGCCACTGCACTAGAATATTATCCTAAGGACGTGGACGATTATTAAACTTCATTGTGTTACGCGGAGTTTCAGATATGTTCATAATGTTAATCTTTCATCCAATTTTTAAAAAAAGTTAATTTAAAAACGCTGATTAAGTTTCGAGAAAAGAGCATGAAAACACGCGTCTCGATAGAAACAAGTACATTTTTTATAATTGTTATTTTTTTTATAGCAAACATTTATATTACTTCTTAGATTTAAATCCTACATTTGTCATCCCATAAATAATAGTTTTTTTTTCATGTGAGAAACCCATAAATAATTATCTCAAAAAGTGTCAGTGCTAATTATAACGAATTTTGAATCATGAGGGTTTGTTGGACGTCTTCGTCCACCTTCACAAATCCACCCTCATCTTATATATAAATTTATCTTTGGTTAAAAATTTTGGAACTATTGTAACTCCTTCTTCAGAGTTTATGCAAAGAGTAAAAACTAGGTAAACTTACCGCATAATTTTCATTGGTGATCTTGCTGGCAATTTATTTCCTCCGACTTTTTAGTTCATGCTATTGAAGAAAATTGTATTTTTTTAATGATTTAATGTTTCTTAAGCTTTTTTTCTTTCCTTAAACTCGAGGAGGTATGATTCTGTTTAGTGTGTGAGTTTTTTTCCCAACTTGCTATTAATCTGATTTATTCATATTAATTCCTCTCTTTTACTTTTTTTTCTTCTACTTTTCCAAATTTTGTTTGCGTTTCATGTTTAAAATTGTCCTTATGTCCTGATTGGAAAAAACTTGGAATTTTTTTCTGTTAGTCCTTTGATTGAATCAAATCCCCAAATTCGTTAATTTCAAGAAAAAATTGGGAATTTTTAATATTCTAAATGAATTTTTTAATAGCTACAAATTGAATAGTTCGAATAGTCTCAAAGATCTTTCTTCCTTTGAAATTTACCCCTGTACAACATTCTTCCCCACAAGGAGTTCAACTCGGCTGGGAAGACACCTTCAAGTTTCGTAACAGTTCTTGCTACTAGAGAAAATACTGATTTTTGAAGGAGGAAAGGATTGTATGCAAATAAAATCAGCATACTAAAAAAAAAAAATCTGCAACAAAATTGTTTATCATATTGCAATGTGTTCCATTAAACTTCATATATTTTGAGAAGTTAGAGGAAATTTAGGATATATACATTTTATGTATATTATTCTTGAAAAATTTTATGTCTTTCCATTGAAGTACTTTTTAAAAAAAAAACAGTTTGCCACCAGGGGGGATATTGTTTTAACTATACCTGTCAGTTGGTAACCTTATCAGTTAATCGTTTTTCCCAATTTCGGTTATGTTACAATTTATACTCCTGCTTTCACCAATAATGAATTTAATTTTAGTATCACACTATTGAAAATTTTTTTGTTTGTTTAGTATTTTATTTAATTGAAATATTTCTTTAAAGTAGCATATCTTCTTGGTAGCTGAGATTGTTCTTTGCAAAACTTAATATACAAGAATTTTTTTTAAATGTCTGTGCCATCAATGTTATATCTATACTTGGAATTATTATCGCATCTTTGTCTAAGTTATAATGATAAAAAATGCTTTCGATGCATAAGATTTTTTTGTTTTATTTTTATTATTATTTTTAATGGGCTGCATCTTGACAACTAAGCCTTTGCAGACACATCAAGTCCCCAAATGTAAGCACCATTTCCTGCTGGCACCATCTGGTGGCCGAATTTGGACGTTTGAATTAGTTTTAATTCAAACTCTCGTCGGATGCTAAATATTCACTTGATTCAATTTTTGCCGAGAGTACCTGTGCCAAAATGACACTCAAGGGATCTTTTACATGCCACATAATTATGGCATGCGTCATAAGATATTAAAAGGTGGATCTCTTTTATAGTATTCTTTTCTTGCTTTTAATTGAATGGGCTATATTTTGTGTGACGTAATAGTCACGTGACAACTTTGATCACGTATTTCCATCCAATTAGTTCATAGATGCATGTAGTCATAGATGCGTGACAAATTCAAACATGTTATCGTTTTTTTGTTGTTGCCAACTTGCTTTTGATTAAAAAAAGCACTTTATTTTAAAAAGTATGTATTTTTCAAAGATAATTATGAACAAAGATAAACAAAATGCACGTGAATAATAATATATAAGAATATAAAAATTGCTGTAATATAAGAATGTGTTTTAATTTTGGAAAGTTTTTTAAAGAATCTAAATACGTAAATATTTTATTATTATTTTCTAATTTTTTTTGAAATTTTATCTGAAATGTTCTATTATAACTATTACTTGAAAACAAATGTCAGTTTTAAATTGAACACATGGGGTTGCAGGTATCACATGACCTTTATGCATTTAATCCATTCTACTTTTATAAGAAAATGTAAAAAATTCGATTTTATCTATGGATATAATTGATATACGCTATAACCTTTTAAAAATTTATCATTAAACAGAATAATTCGTATAATCAGTAGCATTACTTTTATTTCTTTCTCTCCATCAAAAAGACATAATCATCTTACTTATAGTAATAAAACTGTCACTTTAGGATAAGTAATTTATTCCGGAGAGAAAATACAGAATCTACCAAAGACATCCTCTTCTTTTTCCCTTCTCCCTTTTCTTCAACATAATTGCGACGTTTAAACTTAATCGAAAGTTGGATTGCCTTAAACTAATTTTATATACATCGTAAACTATACAATTCTATTTGTTCGCGATAATGAAATAATTCATTTAGAGTTGAGTTGAGGTGTTTTCTTCTTCTTACGAGTAAAATGAAATGAAAGAATTTTGCTCGGAGCAAAACAATTTTATGAAAGGGGGGCCTCCAATGCATGTTTCTATTTTACCAGAACGTTTAATCTATTTACGAGCGTCAGCCAAAAGACGTCGCTACATAATTTACATAATTAATCAGAGTATTAATGCTGCTCGCTAGAAATTCGTTGCAATTTTCTTTTCTTTTTTTTTTTACTCTGGCGCTTCTTAAATTCGTGAGAGTAAACAGGCCCTAAGTTGTCTGCTTGGTTTAAGAGGATTTGTTTTGATCACTTTCCCCTGCTTGCTTGAAAATATGCGAATGCCAAAGAATCTTAATTACTTAGTTTTGCGTAGTTTTAACTGCGAGACTTATTTTCGCGGAGGGAATTTGTTTTTAAAACGGAGGCTGGAAAATGTCGATCTCTCTCTCTCTCTCGTTTCATATTAGTTTTTATTTTAAGGGGAAAAAATATTTGTGTGCGTGTTATTCTTGTTTACTTTCCATGGAACAATATTATTGTTTTTTTTTTGCTTGGAAATATATTTACAGTCGACTCTCAGTAATTCGAAGTTGTGAGGGACCAATGAAAAACTTCGAATTATCAAGAGGGTAGAAGAAATTCCCAAAATACAAAAAGAGAAATGTTTTTGCTAACCCATCCAAATTTGAAACTACGAAAAAACAACAATTGTATATATGTATAAAATTATTTTAAAGTATTTTTAAAAAGTACATATAATACTATAAATATTTTTAAGTCGTATTAAAAGAATACATTCAATACATTCGAACACAATCCTCCGCATCTCTTCTTCACAATGGCGGAACATCCTTTCTGAACACATGTGTAGCAAGGCCACGTGTTAAACGAAAGATATGGATGGTTGACAACAGGTGCGATTGGTCTATTGTCCACTTAAGGGAATGAAAACATTAAAAAGTTCTTTTCGCCTGAGGAATCGGAAAACACCAAGAAGGGTTGCAGACAGATGGTCATCAACGAGGCTACGTTACAGGGGAGAAACGCAGAGACAACAAAACGAAAAATTTTTTAGCTCCAACCTTTTTGCTACAAGACTGTACATGATAATGAGTGTTCGAATTGTCGAGAGTTTTATTAGATAACTTCGAATTATATAGCGTGTTGTAGTCTGGCCAGTCACAGATATTATTTCGAAATATTGAGTGTACCAAAACGTATTGCTTTAGTTCGAAATATCAAGAGTTTTTCTAGGGACTGACCATTTACTTCGACTTATCGAGAGGTTCGAATTGTGGAAGAGCGTTCGTTCGAATTAACAAGAGTCGACTGCCTACCTATGCTGAAAGTATGTTCTGTGGCAGGGATGGCAAACCTTTTTGGATCAACGTACCATTTTTTCTAAAGAAATGTTTAATGAGGTATAGCCGTGCTGTCAAATAATTTGGACTTGTGATTATTGAGAAAATAACAAAACTAAATACTAACAACTCTAAACTCTTTATTTACAAGAAACAAATACTTTTTGAACTGTATAGTAGTAAATGTTTTATTTGTACATGTAATTCAAATTAAAGTAACGGTAGTGTGAATTCTTTTGTGGAAGATTCGATGACAAATAACTTGTATTAGGATTGTAAGATGTTACTTGAGCAGAATGTAGGGTGAGTTGAAGTCATCTGTAAAAACGGTTTCTAAGTGAGTCTTCAATATTATTCATCTCTGAAAATAATGACTCGTAGGTGTTGCGTGCTTTCTAAAAATCTACCCGATTTCTCAGGCTTCAAAATTCACAGCTTGCAAAATATCTAACATGTTTTACGTAAAATTAATACTCCAAGCGTTTTTATAGTCAATCGGCAACTTTATTCTTTCTACTCAACAAAAACATTACAAAATATTGCCAGATTACCAAAGATAATATTACACATTGCCAGATTATAAAAGGTACAAAATTAATCGTTTGCTATTACACCAATGATGAACAAATTCTATTCATAAAATATATTTGTAGATTTACCGCACAATAGGTATAGGTGGATGAAAATATTGTTAAAACAGAATGAGCCAGTTTCTACAAAAAAACTAAATGTGTCTGGAATCGAATTCCATGTTACCAAAATTTCATTACTAGCATTTTTACTGATATTGCTTTTTAATATTTTCCTTTTTTTTAATTTCTCCGTTTTTTAACACATTTAATCCATACTGACTGGAAATCAATCAATTGCACATCAAATTTTTTAGTTTACAGCCAATCGAACTGGGACAAATTCAGTTTATTAAATAAAGTCAAGTCAGGGTACATAAAAAAAAAAACCTTGAGCGTTTCAAATTTTTCAGTTTACAGCCAATCGAACTGGGACAAATTCAGTTTATTAAATAAAGTCAAGTCAGGGTACATAAAAAAAAAACCTTGAGCGTTTCAAATTTTTCAGTTTACAGCCAATCGAACTGGGACAAATTCAGTTTATTAAATAAAGTCAAGAAAGGGTACATAAAAAAAAAAACTTGAGCGTTCAAATTTTCAGTTTACAGCCAATCGAACTGGAAAATTCAGTTATTAAATGAAGTCAAGTCAGGGTACATAAAAAAAAAACCTTGAGCATTTCCGATAGCTCTTTAAACTGAGAAAATCTCGCTGAAAACTGCGACCGATCACTCATGTTTGTTCGTAATACTTCATATTGAACTTTGTTATTTTGATTTAGAAGGCAAACCGTTTTGATCAGTGGCGTGCCCAAAATATTGTGTCGCGTGCCACTGATTCGTCCATCCTTGTTCTATGGTGTGGAGAATGGGAGAGAAATAATTTCAAAATTTAATATATTGCCACAAAGAGGTTGAATTTTAGAACAAAATGGTAAAGCTTAATTTTGGTTAGACGATTTTAGATTCAAAATAATCATTGAATCAAAAGTGATGATTACTCATTGGTAAGTACAATGTTCCACTACAGAATATTTATTCTCCCCCCCCCCCCCCCGTCCATCGAATTTGCGCGATCCGTTCAATTTCGACAGTAGTTTTTTCCCCTTAAATTTTATATTAAAGAAACTGTTAAATGTATACCTGGTGTGTATTTTCTTATAACTATTTAGCATAGGTGTCCTCTCATCCCTCAAAAATGTTGAAAAGTTCTAAATAAATGTTTCATTGTTTAACAAGGCTTTTATTTATAAAAAAAACTTTTTTTCTTATAAAAAAGCTCCAATACCTAAACTTTATTCTCCTTGAAGGCAGTATTTAATGTATAAATGAAATTTTTTATATTATTTTTCCCTTTATATTATTCTATATTACATCTTTTCCGTAAAAGTTGGCTTTGGAATTCTCAAATTTTCAATCCACTCTAATATGTATTTTGCTTTTGGGCGTGTACTTAAAAACAAAATAGTTTATATATATTATTATTTTTTAATTATCCAGCCGGAATTTTTATTTATTTTGGTTTTGATGCTTGTTCCTTCTTTATTACTTTTACCCCCCCCCCTCTTCTGCGAAAAAACTGGTTTAAACAGAATTTTGTTGACTATTGCCGCGTTGTGTAATGCACAATGACATTTCCCCCCTCTCTGAAAAAGTTTCAAAAAATTGTGTTACGTCATTCGCATTCAATAGTAAAGTGTGATGTATTTATTTTTATGTTATATTTTATATAATAAAATTTTCCAAATTCCTGAGTACCATTTTTTTAAAAAAGGAAAGTGGAAGATAAGCACAAATATTCTGGATAAGTACTATTTTAAAATATTTATTCTATCATTCAATTTGTATGTATTTAATAACGTGAAAGAAAGAAAAAGAGATTAATATGTTTGCCATTTCTATGTTAAGGCTGCTTATACATTTATCTTTTTCTTCTATAACACTCATTTAAAATCCATTAGGAAAGCTTGTACATGGACAGATTTCTACGTCTTATGTCTGCACATTTAATTTTTTTACAATTGTAATCGAAATTATTCAATACTGGCGTAATCTTTTGTTGAGAAAAACAATAAAAAGAAGTTATGTACAACTTTGGTGAAATTGTAGAATCGGCCACTGGTCCGCCAAATTATGAAAAATTGCCAATTTGGCGCGTTTTTGCGGGTTGTGTTTTGAAGTAGCAACCCTACTACAACACAATCCGACTTCTCCCTCACTGATACAAAATCAAAAGGGTTACCAGATTTGGCGCCTTTATCGATTTGAGGGAGAAAAAAAAAACCAACCCCTTGACGGGGGGGATAAGTGACCGATTCGACAATTCAACCGAAACTTTTTTTAAACACATTTTTCATTTCTAGGTTTATTTTTCAATCGTTTTATACTCATTTAACTTATTTATATTCATTTTTCTTACAGAAAACTTCCTCGAAATGATCCACGTCTCCCAAAACAACACGAATGTCCTCTTCTCCGAGGTCTACAAGAAAATGGACGGTGTGGCGAAAGAACCTGTATCTCAATTATACCAGGACCTCTCTTCCTTCATTGAGGGCAACTCTCAAGATCTCGAAACTCGTGTCTCTTCCTTCTTCGACGCCCTCTTTCCCCTAGTTTATCACCATTCCATCAATCCAAAGTTGAAAGACTTCAGCGACGACTACAAAGAGTGTCTTCGTCAAACTAGACGCGAGATTCGCCCTTTCGGTGACATTGCTGACAGAGCCACCCAGCAACTGACCAGGTCATTTACAGTGGCCAGGACGCTTCTAGATGCCTTCGAAGTTGGAGTGGAAGTTATATCTGCTACTGGATCGATGCGGTTCAGGCCGGAATGTGATGCTGGGCTGTTGCGGCTGGTGTATTGCTCGCAATGTTCTGGATTTGCCAGGACTAAGCCTTGTGGAGGCTATTGCCTCAATGTTGTTAGGGGATGTCTAGCCCACGTGGCTGAGCTGGATCAGCCCTGGAGTGATTATGTGAGTGGGCTTGAACGTCTGACGTCTGGCTTGGTGTCGTCTTATAATATAGAAGAGGTGCTCAGTGTACTTGATACGAAGATATCTGAAGCTATAATGTATGCTATGGAGAATGGACCCGAATTGTCAAAGAAGGTAAAAGATTTTTATTATTGTTATCTCTGTGTATTCATGTTTATGTTCCAAAATTTTAAATCGTTAGCCAGGTCAATTAAGTGAAGCGGATGAATATACGAGTTTTTGTGTGATTATAACTAAAGATTTTTATGGGACTTTAAATCTTTTTCGTTCAAGATGTCCAGTTACTTTTGGGATAAAGCGTGGGGAGGGGGAATATATAAATCCAAAGTTTCTTTTATTGTGCATAAAGATGAGTCGGTAAAATGCTTTAGTGTCTTTTTAAGAACCCTTGTGGCTTGTTGACAGTTGGCATTGTGCAATTTAATTCTACACTAATATATATGACAGGCCTGCTGGTAAAATGAGGAGAGCATTGGTCTCTAAAATAACTTCTTTATTATTCTTCAAACATATTAAATCCAACATGGCGGCCCTTTGGCGCGCAACCGGGTGGAACAAGACAACATCGCAACGAGGAGTCACCAGCTATTCTTTTCGCTTATGCTCTCTCCCTTATGTCAGCGCTCGCTCTACCTTTAAATAGTCTTATTTACCCTCAAATTCCTACACGATTGTAAAGAGTTCGCTCTATTTTTATTTATTATTTACTTAACTTTGAAGCTAAACTTTCCATATATATGTATATACTAACGATTTAGATGACTTAGTTCTCAAACAGCATCTTGGTGCACTATCTGGGACAAATAAAAAGGCTATCGCTGACTGTAGTTTTATTTTTTATACGCAATTTCATTTAACTTTAAGTACTCCAAGCCATGATTAAGCATCCCAAAACACACCTTATATAGCTCGCTTTAGCAAAGAGTCAAGTCGAAGTGAGTGTATATTGGGAAAAAGAGAAATTCCCGGGCTTCTGTTGAAAGCAAAGTCAAAGTAGAAGTACTTGATAAGAAAGAAGGTTGATTCAGATATATTTTTGGTTGGCATTTAACAAAAATAACTTATACGGGATTCATTCTATGTATATATGTCAAGATTTGAAACTTCTTTTAAGAAAATTGGCTTGCTAAACCTTCATATCCATGTTAGTATCGAAAATTTTCTTATGTATTAAGTGAAACTGCTATAAAATATTTGAAATGTTCCAACAAATCATTAAGTTTATTCCGAGGGACGCAATGTGTAATTAGTTTTCTCAGAGTCTCCCCATTATTGAAAGAATGCTACTTTGAAACAAACTATAATCTGAAAATATTATAACGCATTTAACAGTAATTCCCGCTTGTCAAAAAACACTACAGAAATACTCGCCAAAAATGAAACTTGGCGACTTTTCTCGAACCTAAGAGAAAACAATCTCACTTATTCAACCGAAAGTCGAAAAAAAAAAATTAACCACAGTTTAAACGATTGCCTGTTTTGATGAATAATTTTATACGATCATTAAAGTTTCCATGAATTTTACACTGGACAAGACATTAAATTGATATAGCTTAATTGTAAGGTCCACGCGATGCATTTTTAAGAAAGTGCTAACTTAGTATAATTAGTTTGCGGAGTATAATGACATGATAAATTGCTGACTTGGAAAAATGGTTATTCTGGTGGCGCTTGTTTAAAAGTGCAATTTACCAAGAGATCAGGTTTACATTTCGGCCGAATTTTAAGCTTCCAGTTTCAGTGAGAGGAAGTTATTAAATTAATTGTGAAGAAGCTTTATACAGACATTGCGTTAACATTATTTTAAGTTTTGGATTAATGCTTACACACACATGATGAAAAGTCGAATCCTGACTTTTCCCTAGTGACCGCGATAGTCTGAGTGATAACACTAGGCAACATCAAAATTGTTTCGGGCTCAAAAATAGTTTATTATGAAGTATTTTGGTCTGCTAAACACGAAAATCATCATAAAAACTTCAGATTAGCTCTTGTTTTCAAGAATCGGAACTCGCTATTCATAAATAGTTGTATTTTTACTCATCTTTATACTTTTTGTGTATAATTTTTTTGATTATTTGAGCGGGTAGCCTCAGGAACGATTTTTATTTCAACGAAACGCGTGTAACCGCGCATCCTCTCTTCAGGTGTGTTTTGAGTCTAACCTAGAGCATCAGTAGAACAAAGAACAGGCATAGCGCACGATGCAAGTGATATTCGCTGTTTTTCGTTTTACCACTCAAGGTAAATCAATTTAACTATATTTAGGTCTCAAAGATAAGTGTGGTATAAGGATTTTTAGACAGCAAAAAGGATGAGAACTATCAACAGTTGGTGAAAGAACTCCTACAAAATTTTCATGACCCAGGATACAATATGTCTCTAAAGATTCATTTTTTACATTCCTATCTTGATTTCCCCCCTAAAAACTGTGGAACTGTAAGCGATGTGAACACGGTGAAAGGTTTCATCAAGATATCACAGCAATGGAACGTATATATCAGGGTCGTCGGGATGAATGAATGCTCGCAAACTACTGCTGGACAGGGATAACTCGGGCTAAGAGGCAATTGAAAAGGAAATGTTCAACGGAAATAAACTAAAAAATACTACTGATTTCTGATTATGAACACGGTTTCTAGAAACATGACTTATTGTACTGTATGTATTAGTTAGTAATGTTTTGTTCTTCAAATTTACCAATAAATTGATGGATGGGCTGTGGTATATCTTAAAAACAAGAGCTAATAAATAAATTTTATTTACATATTCGTTTTTCAACCCAAAATTAGTAAAAATAGGCTATTTAAAACTAGGAAATAGACAAGAAGTTGTTTTCAGTTGCCTAGTGTTATTTATCACAATGACGAGAGTATAAGAGAGGATAAGGAATGGTGGCGAAGAAGTAAAATTGCTTACAAGCGCTTTAAAAGCCTTTCAGTGCAATAACCGCATAGTTATGGCACAAAGGAAGCATTTGTATGATTTTTTACGTGATAGAATTATCGGACGACTGGAATGTGGACGTATCCAGCTGGAAGTATCCGAGGAACTTGGAATCGCCCAGAGTGTCATCTCCAGGCTTTGGCAACGATTCCAAGATGATGGTAATGTGAATAGATGTTACAGCACAGGTCGCCCCCGAGTTACAACGCCGAATGAGGGCCGGTATTTGGCAGTTACTGCCAAAAGAAACAGACGGAGCACAGCATCAGACCTATCTCACCAGCTATCTTCAGCTACCGGTACGACAGTTTCAAGGCAGACCGTGTACAGACGCTTAGGGCACATTGGTCTATATGCTCGTAGGCCTGTCAGATGTGTTCCCCTTACCGCAACTCACTGTCGCCTGCGATTAACCTGGAGTAGAGAGCATGCATTGTGGACACCGCAACAGTGGTCTTGTGTGATGTTTTCCGACGAGTCCAGGTTTAGTTTGCAGTCTGATTCTTGCCGGACTTTCATATGGAGAGCGCCAGGTACTCGTTACCACCAAGAGAACACCATTGAACGACACCGTTACGGTGGTGCAGGATGGCTTGTTTTGGGGAGGAATTTTCTTAGTTCCAGAACTGACCTGCGTGTTCAGAGTGTAACGATGACAGGCCACATCTATCGGGAGGTCATTTTGGAACAACATGTACGTTTGTTTCGGGGCGCCATGGGGGCTGAATTTCTGTTTATGGATGACAACGCCCGTCCTCACCGTGCAAACATTGTAGACGAATGCCTTCAATCGGAGGATATCACCCGTATGGATTGGCCAGCATACTCACCGGACTTGAATCCAATAGAGCATGTGTGGGATATGCTTGGCCGACGAATTGCAGCCCGTCAACCCCTTCCCACCTGTCTACCGGAACCTCGGAGGGCATTGCTTGATGTGTGGTGTAATATTCCCCAAGATCAGATTGATAATTTGATACTCAGCATGCGTAGGCGTTGTAAGGCCTGTATTGCATCGTCCGGGAGACATACTCCGTATTAACCATCATACTAACCATGTTATACTGTTTTTTGTAAATAGGTTCTTTTTTGAAATTTGCTCCAGGGAGTAAAAATCGCAATTTTTATTAATTATGTCAAACATATAGCATCTTTTTTGCTCTTTACCTTTTGTTTAATAAATAGACTTTACAAATAAGTCAAATTTGTTTTGCTTCTGTCTCTTTCTTTGCCTGAACATTATCCTTAATTTATGGACATGAGTGTATATTCAGCCTTAGCTATCCTGTAGAGAACAGCATATTTTATCATACCGCAGTAATATCCCGAAATTATGCGATAGGTGAGACTGATTAATAACTGCGTAGGTCGAGATATGGTTTCTCATATAAATACATATAAATTATTTTTGTTTGGGACCGAAGACGGAAAAAAAAATAATTTAGAAAATAAATGTTTGATAAAATGTCGGATAACACAAATACACACAAAATCGTTAGCCGAAGTTATTTTGATGTAGATACCGCAATGCTAAATGAGAGCTATTCTTTTACGTGTTAAAGGAAAAAATTGATTATTTATGGAATATTTTTGACGTTTTAATAACGCTATATTATAAACAAAGATGCACGAATTACAATGTTGCCAATTTTCATCAAAAGTGAGACATTTTTCTGCGTGAAAATGTGCTCGGCGTTTTGTTCAGGTTCTTAAACATTTGGCGGAGACTGCCTTAAATCTGTCAGTTTTAAGTTTTCACGTTGGCGTGATATGGAAGTAATTAAAGTGGAGTGCAAGATCAGATGTCTTTCTTGTCACTTGGCCGTAGTTCAAAATTTGACCCACAAAAGGTTCGTCATCCCTGTCCTATGCAAACACACACCGTTCAAGGTCATTTTATTGCATTCCAAAGCCTTCGGAATAGTTTTACTGATAGCAGCGCAAAGAAAAGGATCTTATTTCGGAAAGACGTATATATACGTCCGAGGCACTTAAGGCACCGGTTGAGCGAGTCAAATATATACTCCAGCGGCTGTTAAGGTTCTGCCAATCTGACGTCTTCTACTGGATGTTTTTCTTTGCTTATCCATCCGTTCTTTAATTCGTGTAGTTACTATTCGCTTGATGTTATGATCAAGCGAATGGTTTTTCATGGTTGTGTTACACTTCTGTTGAATGTATTTATTATTTTTTAAAAATTATTCTGTCTGTGTGTGTATTTTTGCTGCATTTCTCACGGTTTTCCTTGGAAACTATTTTTGTCCTCATGATCTGAGTGTGTAAACGGAAGAAATTACACATTCAGAATTAAAAGAAATAAATTAATTTAAAAGAATTAATTTAATTTTGTTTAAAATCACTGCTGATAGCTTTGTGCATTACTTTTGATAGTTGTTGCAACTATAATTGACCACACTTGACTCAAACAATTTGCATCAAAACAAAAGTTTCGTGTCTTGTATCAGATATTTCGAAATTTGCGATTAATTTGAGGGCAATTTCTTGAATAAAAAAATTTATTTTGCAATTTTTATTTGGAAAATAAAGTATCACTTCTTCTTATTCTAAAACAATTTAAATTTTAACTCTAAATAAGAACTACTTTGGCAATCCAAACTGTGGTGGTAGTACGCATTACTTGACGGTAAAAGTGTTTACTTTAAAAAGCGCAATTTTTCTCGCCAATGTAAAGTAAAAAAAAAAACATTTTTTTTTTTAAAAATGTTACTTCTTTAAAACTTTGCATATATATTAGTACTACATAGATTAATATTTTTGTGAGGGATTTTATGTGTGTGTTAAAGAAGTTATTAAAAAAATGTGTTTACATGAATTTTCATCGTTTGGAAGCGCTTTTCCTATGTTACTCCACACAAGAATTTTTAAAAAGTAATCTATTCTTATTTTTTTTAAAATTTTCTTTTTAAAATAACAATAATAATGCAATAAATACACATAATATAAAATTGATTGTGTATGAAGAGTCAACTTTTTAAAAATCTTTCTTAAACCTAGTCCTTTTTAACACCTTTTTATTAGCTTCACTTGTATGTAACGGAATCTTTGAACTCAATTTTTTACTCACTATAAAAGGTCAGATAAATTTGAAATTTTGCTCACTTGTCAAGGACCCGATGACAATAGAATAATTTAATAATTTTGTCTCATTGTCCTGATCAGGATTAACGGTTTCTCATTTTCAGATCTCATCCCGCATCTGGCGACGAATTGCAGATCCCATTTCCAGATTTGGCGACTAAAAGATTAAGTTACAAATTAGTTCGATTAATTATAAAAGAGTTTTTTAAACTATAATTTATTAACATTATGAATGAGAAGAAGATAATGAAAAAGGCTACGTGAGTGGCCCCTTTAAAAAAAGGCCGTGCTTCCTTTTCCTACTTATGAACCTATACCGGAATGTATTCAATATAAATCTAATTAAAAAATGATTCTGATCGCCATGTCATCTAGTGTACATTTGAAGATGACCTCTAAATTAATGTCCACCTATTTGTTTATTGCAATCATTCGTTTCGACACGGATCTTTACGCACCTTCAACTATCCTTCAGAACTTGATGGTTTTTATTTTTCCAATCTGATCGGATAATATCTTCCTGTAGCAAATTGTTTGTACACATAGCGCGTGGGCCTTTAATAACTGGGTTTCAAATACCATTGCCTTAAATCGCGCCTGCGCACTAGTTTTTTTTTTAATTAAATGCGGACACTATCCAAACCGGTCCTATTTATGATATCGCCGCAGTCCACTTTTTTTTAAAGCGGCTCAAAAATCTTGGCCGTGTTGAGGATATTTTATCGTGTCATTGATTAAACACTAAACCCATGCTACGACATCGTAAATTTTGCAGAAGCGTTCATTTCTCAGGATATATAACCTCCTGGAGTTAGGACTTAAGCCTTTGGGATCATGAAAAAGCTCGATGCGACTTTTGTTGTTGGGTCTAAGGGCGTTTTGGGATCCGTTTAAGGTTTGATGGGTGGGCGTTTTCGGCGGATACCTCGGTGTGGGTGTGCAGGTGGGCGTAAGGTTACAGGTTTCGTTTCATTTAGGATGCTAATGTGTTTCAACCTTTTAAGGTGAGCGGAAATGATCTTGTCAGCTTCGGGACATCTCTCGGTCCACCCTTGCTGAAAACGTAATTTGAGGGTTTTTTGTGTTGTGTTTACAAAAACATTCAGAAGATGAGCGTTTTTTTTTTTTTTTAAATGGAGATTGCGTAAATGAGTTATAGACGAATGTCGTGAGACATTTGGAATTCAGTTGCTTTTGTTTTGCTTCAGTTTTGAGTGACTTGAAAAAGAATAGACATACGGCACCATAGTTTAAACCGGGGTTGGCCAACCCGCGCTACGCGTACCACAGTGTGGCACGGTGGAGTTGTAGCACTGGCACAAGGGGACTTACAGAAAAATTTTAAAACTCATGAAATGATAATAAATAACCATTTCTTACAATTTTATTGAATTGGGGTTGTCTCAGACAAAAAGCCTCAAAATTTGGATCAAAATATGTTTGTGAATGAATGTTTTCTGCTATATGGGGAAACATAATAAAATAAATATCACTCACAAAAATTTTTTAAGCATCTGTGAGAGCTAATCCTATTATAGATAACTTGGTAAAATTTTTTGAAAAACTAAAAAACACGCTTTTATAGTGAATTGTACTAAAAAGTAAAAAAATAATTCTTAATATAAGAATAAAATGATCTGGAATTAGTCGTCAAATCTGGAAATGGTATATGCAATAAGTCGTTTAATCTGGAAGTGGTATATGGAATTAGTCGCCAAATCTGGAAATCGTTATTCCTGATGATCTTGATCAGGACAATGGAACAAAATTATGAAATTATTGTTTTGTCATCGGTCCTTGACAAGTGTGCAAAATTTCAAATTAATTTGACCTTTTAAAGTGTGTAAAAATCGAGTTCAAAGATTCCGTTACATACAAGTGAAACTTATAAAAGCGTTTTTAAAAAAAGTAGTAATTCAAAGGCCACATTAAGTAGATACTGAGCGTTTAATAAGTATTTTGAATTAAATGATTCAAGTTACTCATTTTCATTTTACACCTAACCTTATTCATTGAACTTGTAAAAAGTTAATTGACAATTAAACCTAACTTTTTACTTTCGTCTTACTTATTATATTATCTTTAAGCTTCCACTACTTAGACTTGTATAAAAAGTGTTCTGTTTGCATAAAAATCCAATAATAAGCCTGTAAGTGAACCCCCCCCCCTTTTCCATATCTTCTTTTGTTGGAAAAGTTTGAAGGAGCACGCGTAATTATTTTTTATCAGGTAGTGGTTCTCTACCCAAAAAGGTTGACCACCCCTGGTTTAACCCTTATGTCATTGAATTTTCGCTGTTCGGATCTTCCTCCTGCGTTGGGTTTTCTTCGCTTCCTCTTTCCTCTCCCCAGGAACGTGAGTTTAGTATAGTTATTTAATCCTAATCAAATATTCATAATAAATAATAATATATAATTAGTTAATCATTAATTAGAGTACTAAATAAATAAAACCTTTTTTTTAAAAAAATAATGCATGTATATTTACATAATATATTTTATTTTGAAAATACTCGAGACAGAAAATACAGACAATTTTATCGATTTTTCATGCCTGATACAAATTGTTTGACTCCTGCTCTCTCTCTCTCTCTCTCTGAGAAAATGATTCATTGTCACTGTCGTCACTTTTATCATGAAAAATATCCGAATATTCATTCGGAATCACCTGACATTTCACTCGCCTTTAGCTTTTTAAATCCTGAAACTGACGCCACACTTCACACCTAATTCTCGTGAAACATTGTATTTTGAATCTCTATCATCCAGTCTAGGCCTGCCATCTATTAGTAAAAGAAGCAACTACTTTAGAACGCAATACACTGGTTTGTAAGCGTTTGAAACGGTGCAAAAACCCAGATGGACGCTTGCAGTGCGTCTGAAACGTTGAGGGATAGATTGAGATGAATGCTCTTTGGGCATTCGTAACGGCGTAAGGCTTGACAACATAGAGTTGCCTTTTAAATTTAAGATTTAGAACGAGTAAAACATTGATTGAAAATAAAATAATGAAATAGAAATTTATTTGAAAGAGGCAACATTAGGGTAAATCGATCAAAATTTTTTCTAAAACGTGTTATTAGTAACTGACGTACTCCTTTCGTTCCTGAATAATTTGGAAAATCAATTTTTCAATATCGTAATTCCAAGTTGATTCACGTATGTAAGACTGGTATTTCGTGTGAGATGTTGGTTTTGAAAATATTACACGGAATGTTATTTCAGAATAAATTGGCAGTATGAGACTTAACGTAATTTGAAAAGTAGTCTGACATTAATTGATGTGTATATATTGGCAGCCATTGATATGTGGGTCATATGACCACTAGGCGTTCCAGTTGCAACATCCAATAAGCAGTCTTGAAAGTTGAAAAATGGGTTGAATTTCTCAAGAATTGTACTTGAAATATTCGATAGTTTTTGTTCTTTTTGTAGAGTGGTAGTTTGAAAATTAGTATAAATAACATTACATGATAACGAAGAAAAAGAAATTCTCTATCATATAAAAGTAATTAAAGGTATGGTGACGTTTTTAAACAAATTCTAAATATATGGTAGTCTGCAGGCATGTGGGGTTTAACCTTTGTATGACTACGGCTGTATAAATTCTTTTAAGATGAAGACTGTCGCAGAAGTTTAATTCACGGACATATTTTGACCACTGCAATTCAACGGTTGTTTAACAGTGTTGTTGTTAGACAGATTTTTCTCCCTTTATTTACGCTCCTTTGGAGTGTTTATTCTTCCTATGAAGATAAGTTTAAATAGCCTGGTATCTTAAACGCGGCATCAACTAGGAAAGTCCACGGGAGTCCCCCGTAAGTTACCAACTTCTTTGTTCCCAAATGCCTTCAGGTAACTTTACTTCTGCCCATTAACTTAAATTATGAGTACTTTTTGACATTCTGCAGACATTTTCGCATGTTTATGATCCCTACCTGGAGTGTGGGCATTTGCCCTCTGCATTCCACAGAAGATTTTGTTGTATTGAACTTTGTTGACCAATACTGCACGGATGATGCTATACATTTTAGTCTTTCGAAACTATTCTTTGTAGAGTTGTAGATGTATGGACTTTGCTGGTAGGGGTGCATGGAAATGGGTATTTGATCTTCAGAAAGATAAAGCATTCGTGTGTGAACTTCTTGTTTGACTATCGCCTCTTTTGCCACTATTTGTTGTAACTGTCTAACAATTTACTCTTAAAAGTATGGCGGTAGTGAATATCGCGATCTTATTGGCTTTTGAGATAAACTTCTCGTTGCAATGTAAATAAGTAAATAATTTACTTGTTCTCCGCCTTTTTTCTTCTGTTTTTGGTTTGACGCAAACGGGATATTTTTGTTGTTTAAATAAAAGCTTTTTCAGAGATTCCCGTTTTGTGTTATGTAATCAGTGGCGCACACAAGGGGGCGGGGTGTTCTAGGGGTCCGGACCCCCCAAAGCCCTTGAGTTTTTTTCGATTGATGATAATCCTATTAAAATATAACGTGAAATTTAATTAACTACTTGTAATTAACAATTTATTTTATTAATTAACGCTAATTATTAGTTCAATAATGTATTTTTTACTGTTTTTTGTTAACAAAATCAGAAGAATCAGTTGGTGTTATCTTGAGGTATGGTACGAGTTGAGGGACTTTCGACCTTGGACACCCCCCTTGAAAAACTTTTGTGTGCGCTACTGTATGTAATTATAGGCGTTCTTACAGAGGGGCTATTGCACGCTAAATCTAACGCGTCTCAAAGTCCACGTTCACGTGATATTGAAGGTTGGCGAAGGGAGTGTCACACACTGGTCAGATGTGTCGTCCTGGTCAAATGACCGAGGTTCAGAATTACCACTTTCGTCGCCGATATCCTTAGGTCAGTGGTCGGCAAACTTTTGAAGTGAAGAACCAAGTTGTATGTGTGTGTGTGTGTGTGAGTAAATCAAAATAACTAAATTATCAAATAGCCATTCATACAAAGAGCCGCCTGTACAGGAGAGGAAATGGAACCTCAGGTAGCCGTCGCCATCAAGACTGTTACACGCAAGTAACACTTAATTGTTTATTTATGCTTTACATAAAGTAACATTTTCTGTTCCTTTCAATACTACAAACTTTGGAAGATATTTTTTATTTCTGTGGGTGCTAGAACAACCAATGTCAATGTATTATAATGTTGGAATTAAGATTTCAAGCGACGTGAAAAAAATATTCCTACGAATAATACCGCTAGAACTTTATTCTGAAATATCATGTTTACACACTAATAATTATAAAATTGCTTTGATTGTTTCTGCGTAAGAAAAAGTCATTTCAACTCTTTTTTTATTTACACTTAAACATGTCACCAAATACTGATTGTGTTTTTGTCACTTGTGTTGGGGGTTTACGTGTAATTGATGCTCACATTCAAGAGTATACCCTAACTTATGTATGCGGAAAAGTAAACATTGCTAGAAATCAGAGGAGTGTCTTCCCATGTGGCTGTATTTCTGTCAATATATTAGACTTATGCTGCTTTAGAACTAATTGTAATATTTTCACTGATTCTCTATAAACTTTTTCAATGAAGAACTATTTAATACATAATTTAAGCAGTCAAATGTTTAATTTTAGTAGATATAATTATTTTTTGATAACTCGTATATCTAAAAGTCTGAAGAGCTGTAATCGTCTATTCAAAGAGTCGTGGTTGAACCGAATCCTGTCCAGTATTATAACGCTAAATAAGTTATCGTTTAACACAGGTGGCCAGCCTTTTAAGGGAGAGTACCACTATTTTATTAAAAAAAAAAACTATGCGTGCCTCTTCAAACACTTTTCAAAACAAATGAATAGGTGAAAAATGTTACTTATAGGCTTATTATGGAATTATTATGAAAATAGCACGTATTTTATGCAAGTCTAAGAAGTGGAAATTTAATAATAATATAATAAATAAGACAAAAGCACAAACTTAAGTTTTAGTGTTAAAAAAAATTTTTTTTTTCCAGTTTCAATCAGTTAGGTTAGGTTTAAAAATAAAAATGAGTAACCAGAAAAAGTTAATTCTAAATAATATTGAAACAGTCGGTACTTTTTTAATGTGGTTTTTAAATTTGTAGATTTTTTACTAAGTCATCTACTTAGGATTAGTTCTTAAAGATGCTCACAAAATCGGGTTGTTTTAGGTGTACATCAGTTTCTCTTTTCAAAATCGAGACAAAAAAAAAGAAGCAAAAGTGTGTTTACAAAAGAAGATATATCGGTAAGAAAAGCAAAATCTCAAAGCTTATCTTCATTCTTGAGAAGCAAGCACTCTCTGGGCAGTTCTTTGCTTTCTTCCAGATATTTTAAAACACATTCCCTTTAATTCCGGAATCTCACAAACGCACTTTCTTTGAATAACCAACGCACACAACAATGAAGGAGTATTGTCTATATTATAATCTTTTATTGTATTTTAATTAAGTGCATATAAAATAAATTTTGATGTTTTATCTTGTCTGAGAAACCACCTTTCAATAAAACAGTGAAAAAAAAATAGTATTTATTATCTTTTTTTTTCATAAGCCGCGTGCCACTCTTACAACTGAGCCGTGCCACGGGTTGGCCATCCCTGGTTTAACACCTTGTATCCTTTAATAGAACAATAACAAAATACGGGATTTTACTGCATGTGCTTTTTCGCTTACGCACTATGTATTATTTATGTTTGTATAAACATTACGTTTGCAGTAAAGTTCTCTGTATTAGTTAAAACAAATGTATAGCGTTGTGCTAAAATTTATAAAAACGTAATTTTCTGTTAATATTGGAAAAATTGTTACCGAAGATTTTATATAAAGATTGTTTTTGCAATTTTTGTGTACAATTTAATTAATTTCTAAAATTTTCTAGTTAACTTTGTCTTAGTCCTCCTGAGAACATTAATAATTGATTCCTTTTTTCTGCTGTACTTTTCAATTCAGTGCAACATAACCAAAAATTAATAAAAGAAGTTACAAATTGCTTTTCGATTATTGTGTATACCGTCGCAAGACATTGCTGGCGAGTTTTGTTATTTCCCAAAACCTTTTCTTTTTATCCAAGTCGATTCATTGTTTTAGCAATTATCTCTCTCAATCCGGTACTAACTCGGTGCCACATCAAACAAGAGTGGAAAAATAGCTTCAGCAACTTCCTGCAGCACCCATAATTGCATTAAATAATCACCACATCCGTTTCTGTCCTCCCAGATGAACAGCTTTCCTGAAGAACAATGCCCAACCTCCCAACGCACCCGAGCTAATTTTTACTCTAACAAACTGGCCCTCAGTTTCCCCTGGAGGTACAAAACGGCAAGTAAGACCAGGTGCATTTTTCCCTCCTAAGAATGTCTGGAATCCGTTTGGAACACCTCAATCACATCCCCCTCCCCTTTGGAGGTGGTCCAATCCCCTCATCTTCACAATAGCCAAGTTCCTTTTGATAAACCTGCTTCTTTCTGGAGTACACTTCTTTTCCCTTTCTGTTTTTTTCTTCTTTTTTTTCCCCCGTGGAAATTTTGTGTCCTTTTCCATCCACTTGGGCAATTACTGGAGCGGTGCCGGACAATGGTCATTCGGGACTTTGAAGAGGGGGAAGGGAGGGGTATTATAGATGTTGGAGACAGTTTTTAGAAGTATTGTTGTGTTGCTTTCTAGCAAGGGGATGGTATTTAATTTTGTGCTTTTTAGTAGGAAAGGGGGGTATGGTGAAGGTCGGGATTTAGAATGTTTGTGGCTGCTAGCGGCATTATCGAGGCCGTTGCGGAATAATACTTAGGAATGCTTTGGTGTTTTCTCGTGAGGTTTGTTGACATGTTTTTGCGTGCCATGATGGAACGAACGTTTTTGTTATATTTGTGGTTTCACTCTCGCATACGCCTTTGCCGCATGCATTTTGCTTTAAATATATAATTATTGAATAGCCGTCCTTGTAGTCTTGTGGTTAGTGATGCTGTGCCGTAGGGCAGCCTGAGTAAGAGTCCAGAGAAGGCATGGATTTTTGTAAATGTATAGTGCCTTCGTGGCATGAGGGTACTCTAAAAAGCCGTCGAGCCGCAAGTCCTTGTGGGCAGCACCTGATCACTTCCAGGGTATCCTCCCTCAAAATTGGGCTGGAACCGAGCCAAATTGTACTGTCATCTTTATGGTGCTCAAAGCTACGGATAAGGACTGGCAGACATTTAGCCCATTGCCGCGATGAATTTCGTGGGCCTCGATCTGACACCGTCAGACAGGTGGCATTAGCAGCAGCAATTTATTTTATCGTTAGATTGAAGAACGATTATGTGTGTGTGTGTATATATATATATGTATATCAGTAACGCACGCAGAATTTTTCAAGGGGGAGGGGGTCCAGGGTCGAAAGTCCTCCATTCTCGTATCATGCCCCAATACGCCGCCCACCAAATTCTTTTGATTTTGTCGATTTTCGGGAACAAAAACAGTAAAAAAAATATTAATTAACATTAATTATTGAATAAGTAACTAGCATTAATTAGTAAAATTAATTTTTAATAACTGCTTTAGTTAAATTTTACGTACTATATATACATAGGATTAAAATCAATCGGAAAAAAAATCAAGGGCTATGGGGGAGGGGTCCGGACTCCTAGGACCCTCCCCCACTGGTATATCTATATCTATCTCTGTATATATATATCGAACCGAAATAAATCAATATTTTTTTAGGTTCAGTTCCGATTTTCGTTCCGACTAAAAAAAACCGGTTTTTTGTTCAGCTCTGGTTCGAAGCCCTGCTTTTTTCGATTAAAAAAAAAAGCTTAGATACCTAAACTTCATTCCCTTCTTGGCAATACTTAACATAAAAATAGATTTTTAATTTTATTTTTCGCTTCATCAAAAAACCAGAGAACATCTCTCTTTTCCGCATAGGTAGGTTTTTAAGTTCTCATATCGAGAGAGTTATCCCAACTCTAAAATAGTTAAAATGTTTTTTTTTTTTAATTTAATTTTTTTCCTTACTCCAGCAGATAAATTTCTATTTTTATCGTATTATTATTAAAAATCCTTTTCTTGAAATTTAAATTCATATTCGGTTCTTTTTCCTAGTTACCGGTTTTTATTTTAATTATTTAGTATTGATCGACGTTCAAAACCAGTATATCCACATCCATTAAAGTTATGTAATTACTTCTAAGACAGAGTGAACGTGAAATGAAAACACACCCTCTTATCCGTTCTAATTGATTTTTTCCAAAAATAACTTCCTATGTTTTTGAAAACTTAGAACTTTTTCCCTTTTTAATCCATATTTCGATTTCGTCTTAAAGGAGGTGGGGGTGGGGGATGGAAAGTATAGATCTTTTGTGACGGTGTAGTGAAAACCGTCAGCTTGACCTTGATAAATGCAGTTTTTATTTAACCCCGGCACAGGTAAGATAACTGTAATTTTAATGGTATGATTTTCTTTATTGTTTCTCCTTGCACCCCCTTTTCCATTTATTCGAAATTACAGTCTGAGTATTGAAATACAATGATTGTTTTTCTCCGCGATCCCGTGCGCCCTCCCCTCTCACCCTGCACACCTCCAAATTACAGGGTATCGATTGGCACCATGGGAAAAATCGTTTCGGTTTTTATCTCTTCCCCCGATTTTCATTACGCATACACACCACACTGGTATCGTCTGCTGCCTGTGTTCACACGCGGGAAAACATTCGATTCTTTTTCTGTGTTTACTTTTATTTTTTTATTTGTTTTCTAATTTCCTCCCCCTTTGTGGAGTTTTGTGCCTCTTTCGAACTTTTTTTAAATAAAATGAATGATTGGGGTTGATCCCGCCCTTCCCTTGATTCTCTCTCACGATCTTTTGATCTATCCCGATTCCAACGGGAAGAAGTTTCACCCTTGGTTACCCTCCTTTGTTTTCTGAGCAGACGATATGCGGCTTTGTGATCCCCCTCCCCCTTTTATTTTCGCGATGTACGTTTGCTTAGTTTAAGCGTGGTATAGGCTGATATTGAAGACATGAGATTCGATTCAGTGACGTCTTAAGACATTTTGAGACCCTGGGCCCTTTCGCAAAAGTAGGCCCTGGGCCCCTATACAAATGTAGGCTCAGTCTATGAATCTTAAAAGTAGACAATACATAGCATACGTTTTCAAATGCACGTACAAACAACAACCCGAAACAAATGTGCATGAATTACAATCGCACCAACTTAACCGACTGTTGCCAAATGACTTAATAAATAATGATGCTGTATAATGATAGGCTTAGACCTATTCATGGACGACGGTCATCATATGTAGCCAGTTGACATATTGTCCAAAATTCCCATTTTTTCTTAGAATCCTACGGGAAAAATATTTGACCGTTGAAATTATTCGAATCATGATCTTTATTAAAGCTGAGTTGAGAACGAGCAGAGGCCCTAGGACAGGGCCCGTGCCCTGGCCCTGTGTGTGTACAAAATCAATAAAGCGATGGTATGAAATGTGTAAAGAAACGGGCAGCGTAAAGAATCTTCCTAGTAGTAGGCTGACTATGAGGGATGCAACTGTTAACACCCCTCAGGGGGCTCACCTTCTTTAGGTGAGTACGGGTGTCACAATCCCGAGGTGCCCTAGTGATCTTTTCCTTTTCTCACGGGGTTTACTGTCTTTGGTAAACACGGGCTTCACGAACCCGGGGTACCCTAGTGATCCTTCTCTATTTTCGACCCTCTTTCTTGTCATTCAATTCATTCTTTCTCTTCCCGTCTAGACCACAGATATTAAAACAAATGTTTGGCGCGGTATAGCCGAAATCGGCTCTTGCGCCAATAAACCCCAAAATCACTCACTCACGCAATTGGCGGAAATTAGAACACCGCTTAGACATTCTCCGAGCTACTTAGGGGGCACAAGTTAAAACTTTCTCAGGTAAACGGTCTAATAAAAGAAATTCATAACAATACTTACAAAAAAATCGAGGGGTGGAAAACCCACAACGTATTTTTAAAAAATATGTATAACGCGCACCGATACTTTCAAGCTGCAATTTTTATTCTTGGGTATATTCACCGTATAACGCTCAACCCCCCCCCCTTTTTTTTTTTTTCTTTTTTTTTTTTTACGAAGAAACCTAAAATGTACGTGCGTAATGTTCTTGTTTTGGAAGTTATTTATTTGAGGTATCATTCCAAGCTTTACAAAAAATCGTATACTTCTAGAACTGCAACCTTTTAAGTTCATTAAGAATGTCATTTCTTTTAAATAAACAGTATTTCGATCTATGTGTAAGTCTAATTTTTTTTTCTATGCTCATCTTTTTATTTTTGAAGCTCTGATTTTTATACCCGGCGTATAACGCTCACCCGTATTCGATCTCATATTTTGTGTTCAAAGTGGAGTTTGTGTTCAAAAGGATTTTACGGTATTTATAATCCGGGCAAGACTTTTTTGGTTCACCCTATAGAATTTTAAATCTGTCCAACTTTTTTTTTTTTTTTTTGCGGTTTTAAGAAGGCTTGTGGAATGAAACCTTGAAAAGTTTATATGATGCAATTTCCTTTTAAAATTGAGAAGATATGATGTAAATTAATTTAAAGTAATTTTTTTTGTGTAAATTTGTTTTATGCAAAAATACTTTGAATTGATGATCTTATATTTGTTAACTTAAGGCGGTGAGTGTCTGTCAGATGACATTTAAAGGATTATCCATAGTGTGTCATAAGTATTCAACACTCTTACATTTGACTTTCCCCAGCCGTTTTTTTTTTTTAAGAGCTTTTGGTGATTTGATTATTGAAGTTAGTTGAACGTCTTTATTTAAAAGTATTTTAACTTCTGTATGTGTTAATCTTCATTCTATCTTTATCACCATAAATAAATTTTGTTCGATAAATCATATACCGTGAAATCCGGCGTATAATGCGCACTTTGAACACAAAAAATTGGATCAAAATATACGGGTGTGCGTTATACGCCGGGTATTAAAAATAATACCTTTAAAGATCAAAAAATAGATGAGAATAAAAACAAAATTAGTTCTACACAGATCGAAATATTGTTTATTTCAAAGAAATGACATACCTAATGAATTTTTCTAGATGTATACTATTTTTTTTAAAAGCCTGGGATAATACTTTAAATAAATCACTTCAAAACATAAAAAGATTGCATACGTACTTTCGGATTTCTTCTTAAAAAAAGGGGGGAGGGGGCGGTGCGTGTTATACACCGGATTTTACAGTAGTTAAGGTTTTACTAATGGAACTTTTTCTTTTTTTGAAGGTGAAAGATCGTTCACTGGATATAAAGATATGTGATGAAACATTTTCAACCTTTTTGTTAAAAGTAATAATTTTATCTAATGCTGACTAAATATGAGAAGGAGTTTTTAAAGTGTTTCAACATCTTATTCAACTTAGAACGCTTTCGCTATTCAAAACATAATGAAAACCGCCTTATTGGAATCGCACCCTGCGTCAACTTTTCCTTGGTCCGTACCGGTTTATTCCTGCCCACGTTTGCCTGCAGACGATAATTCACTCCTCACACCCACCTGGCTCGTCATGGAAGCTGTCGCGTCCATCCCTCTCCAGCATCCCCATCCCATTCCCCCCTCCCTCTTTTCTTTTTTGCTATTGTGTGCGAACACAGAATTCATAACTTCTGCAGTGGCAGAGGGTTTAGCCTTTGTGGACAGATGTGTGATTGGCATTTCAGCCGGTAGGAGGCGCTTTGGGTTACATCATGTTTTTCGCTTTTCATTGTGGGAGGCACAATTCCCACATTTCCGGTCTTGATGGGATGTTGATTGCTATGGTTTTTTTTTTTTTTTTGGTCTATGGGGAGAATGAAGATTGCAGATGGCTTATGGGATTTGATGATCACGTGGGTTAAGGGTGGCTACGTGAAGGTGGTTAAGGGTCAAGTAAGGCTTTTAACCCAATTTTTAAACGTGAGAGCTAATATTTAGTAGGGTTATATATAATATGAGAACTGTTATAAATAGAAATTTTGGAATCTATCGTGCGTTTACTTGTAGAAGAAATTTATTTAAGCGAATATTTTTTTTTCTTTCCCAAAGGATATAAATTATCTTTAAATATGTGTACAATGGAATTTTTATCTACATAACTGTTTGAAATGTTAAATCTTGGAATTTTATTCTAGTATTTTGTTTCAAATATTTCAGTTAGCAACAAACGATATAAATTCCTTTTTTCTAAAGAATAATTGAGATTATAATTCATGTTCAGTGTTATGCTGTGTGGTTGAAAAGGAATGAAAGGTTCGAATTCAGTACTTAATTTTTTTCTCAAAACTTGTAACGGTTAGAATCTTAGAATACTTGAAGCTTTCTAAAGGAATATTTTATTTATAATTAATTGCTTTTGTCCTATCATCAATTAACTCGTGAGGGTTTAAACATTGAAATTAAGGTTTACATCGAACAGTTCATTAACACAACTGAAGTACCACATCAGTTTTGTAAATTTTATACATTTGAAGGAAATGACCTCTGATGGTCTTTAAAAGGGGTTATTTAAGTTCATCTACGATAACATCAGAGTAAATCTATCATAGTATTTCATTCATTAGCTTAGAGGTGACCAACTTGGATAATTTTGCAGCCAGGAAGATTCATTACAACTTTACAAAATGCGATTATTTTGTGCAATATTTTTGTTTTTAGTGTAGTGTTTTGTTACAAATAAGTCCCATAACTATCTATATTTTATCACGTTGCTTCTGTTTTTATACATACTTGGTGTATTGAAGCACACATGATTTTATACATACAATAGAACGTCGTTTATTCGAATCAATTGGGACCGGACACCGTTCCGATACGCGATTGTTCGGATAACCGAAAACCGAATGTGATCCATGCAGTTTATGAAACTGGACACTGTACGACTATTGAAAATCATCCCATGCGGGAAACATGCTTAAGAAAAAGCAAAAATAGATGCAAAATGTCGCAATTTTACCTTTATTGCGGAAAATAATCACTTATTTTTCGCTGTACCATTTTACACCTTCGTTTTTTCGCTGCAAGGTCTCTGATTATCTTGAGCAGCAGTAGTTGAGTAGGACAGCACTCTGATTGTTGTTCGTACCACTCCATAGCTGTCTCTAACGCTAAAAAGGCGTCAGAATTTGATGCACCCTTGCTATTTTCGTTGTTGGTGTCCTCGTCTTCATCCGTTTCATCGTCGACAGGGTCGGATGGAAGTCACAATCTCGTCATCATTTAGCATTTGAAATCCACAGTCTTCTGCATCGCATGCCATCCAGGTTTCTACTACATCTTCTTTATTGCATTCTTGAAATCCTGGGATCGATTGGACCAAGTCGGTAATCTCCTTCCTGTGGTCGTCATTGAAGTCTTTTTCGCCTTCTATAAATCTGGCTACAGCTTGTTCCATGCATTTTTCACCAAATCACACAACTGAAATTCCCGAAATATCCCTCACCTTGGGTTTTCCCAGTACTTTTGGCCTCACGCGAAACAAATGTTGAGCATTGCACTGTTCGAAAACGTATTCATATGCATTACATGTAGTTGACAAAAAAAAAAACTCATGCGGATATTTGACGCACCGGATAATAAACGTTCGGATAAACGACGTTCTAATGTACTTGGTGTATTGGGCAAAGTGGGTCGAATTGTATTGCTGCATTTCAAAAATTTTCCAATTTGAGAGATCTGGCGCAAAACTTGTGAGTGCTTTTGGATTGACTTACACCTGTGCGAAACGCTTTTGTCGAAAATGAAATTTTTCAAACATAAATCGCGTTCAATCTCAACGGACGAAAACCTGCAATATCAATTAGGATGTGCGAACACACGCATTGAGATCGACTTGCATAAAGTAAGTGAAAGAGTCGAGAAACAAATATATCACTAATTGAATTAAACATTATTTGATGATAGCATTATTATCATTATATTATCTATGTTAGTATACCTGAAAAAATAATGAAAACAACAATAATAATAATTTTATTTTGTTTTAAATTTTTACTCGAATAAATGTTTGTTTGGGGTCCAAATCTGATATATTTATATGCGACCCGCGAGATTATAATGTTTCTCCCGAAATGGCCTGCAAGGTCATTTGGATTGGCCACCCTGGCATTAGTGTATACAAACTATTTGTGGTGAATAAATACTGATGTGTGTGTGGTGTTATAAAATAATAATAATAATATTCTGGAGTCCTAGAATTGTCCTTTCCTGGATTTATTGGTAACAATAACTTTCAACAATAAGCTTAACAATCTTTAACAAATTAAACCATTACATTAATTAGACTGAAGCTAAAGATAATTCTAATATTCAAGATACAAATCCTAGTAAACAACGGCACCTAGTACGCCGAAGCCAAGAATTACGAGTTAACATCAGCACCTCTAGTTATGCTGAAGAAAAGTTCAAGATTCAACTGAGACAAAATCCGTTACATATGGTTTCTATCGAGGTATACCACGTGGGGTCTGAGGGGGGTGTTAACCACGCTCCACCCGGTCCATAATTCACAATACTATTTTCATAAAAGGGTTGTTTACTTTTTTTTTTAAAAAAAAGCATAGTTAAAAGTTTCAAGGCATAATCTTTATGTTAAAAATCAAAAAAATTCTGTGTTTTTATTAGGGAGGGGGTGAATTCCCAATCAATGCCCCTGTGTACGCGACTAATACGACTCGTAACATCAGTGCTATCAAATTGACCAGGAAAAAAAAAACCTTCCATCAAGGTTAAACAGAAATCCAAAACAATCTCCCTCCCCAAACCACCTAATTTAGTCATGCGGCATTGTGCACGATAAGTCACCGGAGGACCCTAACCTTCCTTTTGGGGTATCATCTTTCCAGGAATTGTTTGTTTGATGAGTGTTGGCGTTAAAAGCTCCGACGCGTGCTGAGTAATTTTCCTTTGCTAACGTCCCATGTTTCCGGGACGTTAGTAATGTTTGTCGTGTGTTGGCGGCGGAAAGCGAGTGCTTATTTGCGATTATTGGACTCTTCCTGTGTGTTTTGGCAAGGGAAAAAAACGGATATTACGTACATATCATTAATCAGAGGAAACTAGTTCGACTTGAATGCTGGACTTCTTAGTTTCAATTTCTTGGGTTGTTCCTTTTCTATGTTTAAATGTAACTGAATGTAAACAAAAATTGCTACATTGTTGTTATTTATCAGCAATTCCTTTATTTGTTTTGTTGCTTTCTGAGAGTCTGCTACATGTTGATTTCTACGGTTTAAGCAATTGGTACGAGGTCTTGACCAATTAATTTTAGTATCGCGTATATCGCATTATTTTGATTCGAATAAGGAATGCCGTTATTTTTTGATGCGACATTGATTCAATATACGTAAGTTGAAATCAGTGGTGCACACAGGAATTTTTCAAAGGGTGGAGGGGGTCCAGGGTCGATATTCCATCATTCTCGTATCGTGCTCCAATACGCCACCCAACATATTCTTTTCATTTTGTCGATTTTCAGAAACAAAAAGTACAAAATTAATTATTTAATAAATAATTAGCATCTCTTCCTTCCTCAGTGGCTCGACAACCCAGGATGGGCCTTTGCCTTTTCAAGAAGCTTTTTTCAAGTTAGCCTACTTCCTGCTAGTGTTCTCCAATTCTTAGTTCTCAAAACTTGGAAATCTTTTTCTGGGCCATCAATCCATCTAAGATTAGGCCTGCCCTTTCTTCGTGTGCCAATTGGTTGGGCATTGAAGACTTTTTTTAGTGGCGTAATCTTCGTCCATTCTGACACCATGACCTGCCCATTTTTAATTCGTTGTATTTTGATGAAGTTAACAATCTCAGACTCTTTATATGATTGATAGAGCTCGAAATTTGATGTTCTTCGCCACGTTCCATTTTTCTGAATTCCTTAAAAATAAATCTTAAGATCTTCCTTTCGTAGATGCTTATTAAACTTTACGTACTTTATACATAGAATATTAATCAATCGAAAAAAAAATCAAGGGCTTTGGGAGGACCCGAACCCGCCCCCCTTGTGTAAGCCACTGGTTGGAGTACCTCATATTTTTTACTTTATTTTTGTGATATTGGACAATAATAATGGGATTTATTGTGCCTATTGGTTTCATTATTCTTGCAGATAATTATAGTTTCCCGCATAAATTTAGAGCCACAGAGAAAGTATAAAAAGTTCTTGTTTTGTGTCTCATTATTCATAGCTCTACTTTACCTTTCTCCTGATCCTTCAGAAATATATACCTGTTATAATTCTTTTTTGAGTTTTCCTTCTTTAGTACCGTGCATAATTCATATGCAGATTACCTAGCTAATCTGTAAATTAACTGATTTCTTCACTTTAACGGTAACATAAACATTTATGTACCTATCTGTATCAACAGGCGAAAACGGTTTCGAGGTGAAGTATCCTAAAGCTGGTAGAAAAAATGCTACAAAAATGCAGCCCCGTGAGCAATGTCCCGCATTCTGCTGGAATTAATCTCCCATTACCAAAAAATGGAAATTTTAGTAATGAAACTATAATTAAGACTTCGCTCGGGGAGGGAAAGGAAAAGCATTTGCAATCTCGAGTTTAAAAAAAAAAATGTTTACAGAATTTATTTAAACACATATAATCTTCGTTTCTTCCTGATGAGAAAATTCATTAGTGCCGTTTGATTTATTTAATCCGGGGCATTTGTTTTAAATGAGTTTTTCGTTGTTTTTGTTACGATAATGTGGTTTATTTACTTAATATGAAATATTTATTGCTGAAAAAAGTGAATGGAATAGTATTTTCCCCCTACTGATTAGAAAAAAGAATAGTTACGATAACGCATTGTCTTCTGTTAATTTCCGTAATTAGAATCTCAAATATTTTAAGATTGTCGGAACTTGTTTTTTTTTAAAAAGTAATTTTAATCTCTAAACCAGTAGCTCGAAAAAATGTGGGTGGATGCGGTAGCTAGTGGTCAAGGTATCGGATCGCGGCTGTCATGTCATGAGTTCGAGCCTGGTACCACTAAAGACACGCCATGTAGGAGAGCGATGTACGTTAAATATGTCGGAGAGTTCAAACGTCCTCCCATTGGTGTGGTGTGGTAGTTAGGGGAGGGGGTGCCAGCTCAGGTGTTGTCGTCATTTGACCGTGGTTCAAAATTACGAGGTCCATCGCCAAAAGCCCTCATATAGCTGAACAGTGCGACGTTAATATTCACTCACTCGCTCAAAAAAAATGTGGCTCCTGAAAAATCATGGTGGCCACGATAGCCTAGTGGTCAAGGTCATGGACTCGTGGCGTCACTTGACCATGGTTCAAAATTACGCGGACCGTCCCTAAAAAAGCCCTCGTGTAGCTGAACAGTGGGACGTTAATATTCACTCACTCATGGACTCGTGGCGGCGTGTCATGAGCTCGAGTCTAGTCAATGCCTCCTAGATACAAGGCCTCGGCACTGATTTGTGACGTCACTACTAATAGGGAAGCATCATCTGTCGGCTATGGAACTTTTCTGATGCATTTTTTCGAATATTTTTGGTTATTAAACCAAAGATACATACAGGAAACTAAAAAAAAATGTTTTTGAATTTTTTCTTCAATTGTGATGCATGTACCTAAAACATATAAGAGTAAATATTAGTTTACCTATCTAAGGAGGTGTTGGTCTAGTGCCACTAAAGACCCGCCGTGTAGCGGAGGTGCCTCGTCACTTTTTTTTTAAATATGTATATTCAATTGAAGATTGCCTCACATGGGTTATAAAAATGCAAGAATAACTAATCAATAGCTATCAACTAATGAATTTTGACTGGTATAATAATTTCCTGTTTGTTTTCATAATAAACAATGAACTAAATTCAAGTGACGTCATAATCACATGATAATTTTAAACCACGTGTTTTTAGCCAATCAAGTTCAAAAACACATGTGACGTCATAGTCACGATAAATGCAATTATCTATTTTCAGCAAATCAGTTCATGCACTTCGTTGTTGCCAAATTACGCTTTTTACAGAAACTTTTTTTTTTTTTTAAAAATTAATATTTGTCACTTTATTTTTAGTACATGTATAAAACAAGACATTTGTTTCTTTAATTTTAAAATCTTTTTGCAGAAATTTCTTTTTATAAATCTTGAGCATCTTTACACAATTATGCAATTTGAAATTTTACCTAAGTTTTACAAATAGAATAAAAAGTACGAGCTATAGTTTATTGTCTGTTTTGAATTCAATGTAGAACACGTGTTTATATTATCATGTGACCGTCATGAATTTAGTCCAATATTCACTTTTGATTCCCCCTCCCCTGTCATTTATAAGAAATAAAATGATAGATAAATTATTAAAATGATTTGTTTAATATTTAAATTCTGCGTGAATTTCTTTTTCGAATTGCATTATGTATGTGTGGGTATTTGAAATGCAAATTACTTATTACATTCCCAGTATTAAAAGTTACAAAAAAAAATAAGGAATAAAATGCATAATTATCTTAGGCCTTGGAGCATCGGATTATTTTCAGAAATAATACTGGAGACTTAATCTAAATAATTAATCTAGAATAGTTGGTGTAGGATTTAATAGATGGAAAAACATATTTTTATTGATTAATTTGATGTTTCTGTTTGTATTTTATTTAAAAAAAATAACATTTGTAATTAAAGTTGTTTTTATACTGTAATTAACATTTGCAAATCAGTTATTAAATAATAATTCGTGCCAATCATTGCTAATTACTTGAAGCTTGAAATCAGTAATTGGTGCAATTAAGTTTGCCACGCCTAGTTTTATCACACCAGATTGTTTCATATGCTTTAGCAGTATTTTTAAAAATATTGTTTGGCAAAGTCAAAATTCTCGCCAAAATTTTTTGGCGATGAATTTTAAAAGAATCGATTTCTTTTTGTGTTCTTTTTTGGCAGTATTTTTGTTTTCAAATATTTGATTCTTGCATTTTTAATTTCTGTATCTCGTATTTTTGTTTTTGATTAAAAACTTGAAGCTAACTTTTTCATCTGTATGTTTTATTGCAACGAAATTTTAGCTATATCAAAGTTTTACTCCTTAAGGCATCCAACTACTTGCCACAACTTTTTCTTTTTTTTAAGAAAAAGAAATGGAGGTTTGGAGATTTTTCTTTTGTTGTTTTTAGATTTGTTTTGTACATTTTAAGAAAAATATGCTAAATTTAAGAAGAAAAAAAGAAATTGTTATTACTAAATTAGAAAAAATTGAAAGGAAATTTACACAAAAAATTACATGAACGGGGCCCATTTGGTACAAAAAGTTAAGGAACAAATTTTCAATTTTGATGTGTTGCTTTGCTATACATTTTTGAAATGACCTTCAGAATAAAAGATATTTTAATTTTTACAAAAACTAAGCACTTTATCTTAGTTATTATATGAAATTGCTTTAAAAAAAAAACAGTGATTATATTCTCATAAGGGACTGTAAATTTTGTAATAAAACAGTGATTGATAAATCTGAAGGTTAAAACATTTCTACTATTCCACAGAACATGCACTAGAGGGGTTTCAGTTAATTATTTTCAAAACTTTTTGAGCAATCGTTGTCCCCGTTTGAGCATTTTCAAAAAATCACATTTCGAGTAAAACGCGTTTTAAAGTATGCTATCTTGCTTAAAGTATTGGCATCTGCTTTTACTTAAACACTTGTAGTTTTTGTTCTAGTGAACGGAAAGTAATAAACTTAATATTTTTATAAAGAAAATAAGATGGCAAGTAAAATAAAATCATTGAAAAAAATTGTCAATTTTTGGCAAAATTTACAATTTTAGGGTAGTCGGATATCTTAAGACACGCTTTCGATACAACACTGTGCATATTGCCTTGATTTATATCATGTACATACATAATTATTTAATTAAATAAAAAAAATAATTATTATAATAGATTTAAATAAAGTATTGTATAACAGGGTTTCGATATATCATGGTACGAATTATGAGTATTATACGAGGGACACCTGTATATATTTCTTCATATTCCTACCCTAAAGTTTTAAAAATTTTAAAGCACATTATTTGCTGCAGCTGAAGAAAATAAAACTAGACTGCATCTCTGTCCTTTTTTTCACCCTCAATCAAATAATTCCCTCTGTTTTCCCCGAATTCTCGTCGAATCGTAGACGGAATGGTCTGTTGGGCGAAATAAATGGAAAAAAAAGAGAGAATTTCTGGAGATTCGAGCAGAAGGAGAATAGAATAGATTGGCCGCGTGTTCGCATGGAAGAAAACCTAGAGAAACTGTCACAGCGAGGCGGGAAAAGCCGCCATTTTGAAGGAACAATGGAGATTGACGGAAAAAGAATACGTGAGAACTTTTGATCTGTAGAATACAGAGAGAGACTTTCTACTGTCCACGAAAGTTCTTTTAAAATATTCTTTTTCGAGTGTTTCGAATTAGTTTATAGTTTTTATTCAACGAATAGGCATTTCTGAATTTTCACAAGTAGTATTTTGTTGTCATCATTCTACCCCGTTTAGTTTGCTTTAAAAATATTCTTGCTTTTATAGCGTAGATAATTTAATGCTGTATTTATTTTTCAGTAATAAAAATGGTTAACTTTATGTTCGATTGCTTTTAGATTTCGATTTCTTTAGAAGTTTTGTTACAGCTTAAATGGAAGGCTGTAAAATTCGATTTATTGGGAATTGATTAGCAATTTTAGTATATTTTTTGTGTGAATTATGTTATTATGAACGATTGGTCCTATAACGTTAAAGTATAGAAAATTGCTTTAAAGAATTCGAAGAGCACTTTTATTCTTTATAGGCTTAGCTGTGCTAACATCAAAACGTTGCAACTAGTTTGATGCCAAAATAGAGATTGTTGCTAATCCTGTAAACTGAAGAAGGTTACAAAGAAATTGCTTCCAGATTTACAAGTATAAATATAAAATACAGTTAGTTTACATGAAATACAAAATATAAATTACGAATGCCTAAATATAAAGTTATGAAGTTCATCTTAAAAATTATTTTCCAAATTATAGTGTTCTGTAATTTTATTACATTTCTGTTCGTTTATTAATTATTTTTCAAATGTAATGTTCTATAATTTTATTACATTTTTGTTTATTAAGTCACTTGACTTGTGCAGCCATTAGTTGGCAACGAGTTGAATCATATTTGTCTCAACAATGTAAAAGCTATACGTGTAGAGTGGAATTATATATATATATATATATATTGACACTAGATTCCTTACTGTGCAGAAATCTTTGATTGCTGAAAAGGTGTTGGTTCGCTAAAAATCTTTTATACTAAAGCTTAGTATAGCTTCATGCTACAATACAAATCCGTAGTCATAATATCCCATGATGCCAATAAACCACACACTCGCTGTCAAGCTTTGACTCCGATGTTTCCTTGCATTATCCTTGTGTAAGTAGGGAATACATACTAAGAACTTTTTTAGTTCTCTGTAAATAATCATCCGTAGACTCCTCTGGATTTTTCTGGGGGTGTTTATATTGTCGTCAAGGTCACACCTACAGAATTAGCGTTATTGAAGAACATTCTTTTTTGGTCTATATGTGACCTTTCTAGCGATAATATATCCTTCCTGCAGAGAAACTAAAAAAAAGCCTTTTTTATGGAAATGTATGAACACATGTAACATTCTTATTTCATTATACGCCATATCAGCGCTTCTCAAACTGTGGGACGTGCCCCTGGCAGGGTGTGATAAACCCTACGGGGAGGGAGAGCGCAAGCAGATCAAAAAGTCGAAAATAAAATTAAAAAATATTTTTGAAAATTTTTAATAAACTGAAAGGAAGCAAAACAAAATACATTCTGACATAATAAAAATACGCGTTGCATGTTTATTGCAATTTGTTGCAATTTAAAAATTAGAACGAAAAGTTACATAATACTTTTATCCTGTTACTTATCAGTAACTTACTTAAAATATCTATTACTTAAAAGTAATACGTAATTTATTTCTTACTTTTAAAATTTGTACGGTTTATATTTAAGGTCGTGTTGTACGTTTAGTGTCCAAAGGCACATTATTATCACATTCAATACGGTGCTATTGTATGGAGGGGGCGAAGAAAATTGGGTCGCAAATATTGAAAGTTTGAGAAGCACCGTGCCACGCCTTTTTTTACCCAAGTCAATTTCATTCTCAGAAAATAAAATTTGTCATCATCGACATCCTATTATACGCAATTAAGGGGACGCACTACGATTCAAATGACGGAAATCGGTCCAAAAAAATAGGATCTTATTTTTTTAGCCTAAATTATCGTTTATATACTTAACAATAACGTCACAAAATTTGAAAGCTTTATGTTTAAAAAATGCAGAATTATGACGACTTTTATGTTCGTTTTTATTCACATCCCTAAGGCAAATCAAAACTTTAAACAGACTTATCTCCAAAAGATAAAACAACTAGTTGGTCTTCATTTAAAATGCCAAGGCCTTTTTTCTATTGTGCTAATTCTTAAATATTTTTCCTAACTATTGCCAATAGTACATGTAACTAAAGTTGGTATGCATTTTTAAATCAAACCGATTCTTATTTTTTAAAAAAATAATTGAATTTAGAATGTATGCATTTTTTGAGGAATTTTCAATATGCATTCGTAGAAAAATTTATTGTACGAATACCAATCATGTTATCATAAAACCCATACCAACTTTTGTTATGCATAGTTTGAGGTACTTGTAAATCAAAATTCATGCGTGTACGTAGATTTTTATTGGAAGAGTAGCATTTTAAAATCATTTAAAAAAATTTAAGTTTTTTACTTAAAAAAATTAAATGGTTAGCTTTTTATAAAATTTCACGCACAAAATCTGTTTTACAGAATATATAAACAAAGGAGGTAACCATGTCCCCCAGTAGCGCACACAAAATTTTTTCAAGGGGAGAGTCCATGGTTGAAAGTTCCCCAACTTGTATCATACCTCAAGACAACACCTATTGATTCGTCTGATTTTGAAAACAAAAAACAGTGAAAAATAAATTATTAAATTAATAATTAGCATTAATTAATAAAATAAATTGTTGATTACTAGTACTTAATTAAATTTTACGTTATATAATTAGGATTATCATCAATTGAAAAAAAAACTCAAGGGCTTTGGGGGATGTCCGGACCCCCAGGACACCCCCCTTGTGTGCGCCACTGATGTCCCCTTAATGTGGAAAACTCAATTTCTGTAACATTTCCACCAAAAGTAACAAAATTAGCTTGGTAAAGTTTTTTTCTTTTCTTCTAAAGATATGATCTAGGATGAACGTTAGGAGTAAATACCCCTCTTAATTTAATCCTTTCAATACGTGTATTCGACGCATTTCCCCCCTTAGCTCAAAACTATAATACTTTCAAATAGGATGTCCGGCGGGAAATGCCAGCCACTTTCCATCCTAAACCACACACCCATCCTTACTGATGTTAAAACGTCTGTTGCATCTCTTTCTCCCAAGAAAACTATAAACAGATCAGGAAGATTATTTTTACACCACGCGAACCATCAAATTAGAAAGTAGGATCGTGACGTACATCTGTTTCGGTTTAAATTTAGCCAAATATTGTTGCGAGCGTTCTCTCCCCATAAAACAGAATAGACTTTTAAAAAAATGTTTGGGAATTTTTTTCTCTTTCCCCCGGAAGACGTAAAAAGTGACTATTGGAGAACTTGGGGGAAAGGGGATAACAGAGAGAGAGTTTTCCTGCCAGTTTCAGAAAAGTGCTTGGTAAATAAAGTTTTACCGTCAATTGACAAATCTCTGCCAACGGTTGTGCTCTTAATAAGAATGGAAAGAGGGGGGGGGGGTGCTTTTGCATCACTGTTCCGTAATGTTTGCACATGTCAGTAGTAAAATCAGGAGAGACGTGCTGTGAAACGATTACGATAGCTGATATCGATTGAGGTGCGACATTTATTTGTATTCCAATCTACTCCCCTTTCTTAACTTTATTTTTTTTAAAAAAAAAAAGTAAAGGAACTTTTTGTTTTTAAGAGAAGGTTTGTGATGTATCGAGTTTGAAAAATGTTTGTTGGAAAATGTAAGTTTGTTTCCACGTCACAGGTCTGGAAAGCATGTATCGTCTGGGCCTCAAGTCTCGGACTGGGGAAGGTCGACTCAGCCTTTCATCCCTTTTGTGGGCCGATAAAAGAGTACCAAGCTTGCTTGGGGACTCAACACTGGGGGTTTCGCGTCACTTGACCATGGTTCAAAATTCAGAGGTCCGTCGCCAAAAGCTCTCGTGTAGCTGAACAGTGCGACGACTCACTCACTCGCGTCAGACTCGCCACCTGACCGGAACATCTGTTCACGCCTCTCTGTGCCTCCAAGGTCAGAAAAATTGAGATGGGCACAGTAGGTCTTGGCCCTCATGGCCTGTTGCGCCACTGAGTTAAGTTATATGATAAATACAATCATGTGTTCTGCATTGAATTCGAAACTGACTATTAATGCGTAGTGGACAGAGTATCCAACTAATAAATTATAGTTTTAAAAAACTAAAAAACACCCTTTTATAGTTTGAGTGAACTAAATTGTAACTTAATCTTTTAGTCGCCAAATCTGAAAATGGGATCTGAAATTATTCACCAGGTGCAGGATGAGATCTGAAAACGGGAAATCGTTAATCCTGATGATCCTCATCAGGACAATGGAATAAAATTATGAAATTATTGTATTGTCATCGATCCTGGACAAGTGAGAAAAATTTCGAATTAATCTGACCTTTTAAAAGTGGGTAAAAATTGAATTCAAAGATTCCATTACATACAAGTGAAGCTTATAAAAAGGTGTTAATTAAAACGTGAGATTTAAAGGCCCAAACTTTTAATGTGACTGGTTGGTGCGGTGTTTTCCATACAAGGGATTGAACAGGTGTGTGCGGGTGGGGAGAGTCGCGATCGCAGCGCCAAGTCATGTAAAAATTCTTTTATGTGTGCTTTAAAATAAAGTGTATTTTGTTTACGTTGTACATATGCCACAATGATAACCGAGATATATAAACTATTCACATACTGCTGGAGAAGAAATAATTTTTTTTTCTTTCTGAAAATTATATCGATGTACCTATATTTATTTACTTACACGGAAAGATGCATTTTAAGAATAAAATTTTTCTTTTATTTTGATGTAGTTTAAATGTATTTATAGTAAAAACATTATTTTTTAATAAAAGTTTTACTGTCTTTTAATTGTTATTTTGATAAATTTTGTACTCTTAGAAACACTAGAACAATATAGTACCATGTTATTATTTATCAATATTTTGATTTTTTTAAAAACACAAAACCCTTGCATATCTGAACTACTTTCAAAATAAACAGTTATTTGTTTGTTAAACGGTTTCGCTAAATATTTCTACTGGACTCAAAGGTTCACTTATCACAGTCAGTCAACGAGGTCGACACTGTAGCTGGTATCTCACTTGCACACTTCGCCATCGAAAAGACTTAGAGCTAATACATATTTCACATGCGTCAGCTCCCCTGTAGCTCGATCGTATTTGTTTCGAATTAGGAAGTTAAATCTGGGAACTTACGTATTACTGCAACAATCGCCAACTCTATTAATTACTCGCCAAGTTGGCAACCTAGATTTCCTATTTGTCGTACGCGCTGAATTCGTCGTATCCATGTGCTTCGTTTCATACAATGTCGCCAATAGGTTGGGATAATACATAAGTACCAAATCCATTACAAATCATTTGCTATTTCGTTACTCTAAATAAATAGGTGACTGTATCGTTTCATTCGTTATTACTTTTCGATGAATGTTAATAATCGAAAATTTAAAATCTACATTTACCATTTGATTTTTTTTACAATCAAATTACCGAATTCGGGAGAAAATTTTATGTAAGGTTGAAGTTAAGTTGAGCGGAAGAGACGAATTTGCTATTTCATAGCCGTTATTGTTAAGCTTTCTCATTTGATTTATAACCATATTTCTGTCGTAAATAGTGGTTATTTTAAAAAAAAAAGAGTAAAAAGATTCCTTTCTTATTGACTAATTGCATATTAAAATCATATATCGTTTTTTTTTCTTGTTATAATCCTTTTGTCGAATGTGTGCAAAGTTAAAAAAAAATTATATAATAAAAGTGCTTAGGGTATTAAAAAGAATATGATACTTTGCAGCATGTTCTAGTTTACAGTTATTACTAGAAAAACTATGCCATTTTGAAACTTTATCACACGCGTTGTTGGTGCAATTTGCTTATATTGTGTAATTCGTTTAGATGGCTTTTTCTCCCTTTCTCCGTAGATATGAAAATTTATCAGAATTGCTTAATGCTTTTTTTAAAACCCTTTTTAATTCCCATCCCCTCTTTTTCGTTGAATATCATCTTTTTAATTATGAAAAATCTGTGGTGCGCGATGAAGAATTTGTCCTGTATTTGATAGCTTTTTTTATTTATAAAATAAAATTTCTTATTGGGAAATATGGATGGCAACACTCATGTACAAATAACTCGGATTATTTCTCCGAAATGGCAGTAATGTTTGTTTTCAAATTTTATCTGTACTTGTGTGATTATTTTCATGAGAGCTATCGCAAAGGATGCTCGGCACTACTAGAATCTGCTCTGTGGGATTCATTGCTTTAATATGCTTGGCGTGCATTCCTACCACCTCTTCGGAAGGATGGGACATGAAGAATCTCCGAGATATTTCTCAAAAATTCGATGCAATAGTACGTTGGGTATTTTCGCCCATTGGAAAACTTGGTGCAGATTCAGTGGCACTTTTCATGTCGTCTGAAACGTCTCCCACTCTCAATGAAACGATCAAGAGTAAAGCGAAAGATCAGTTCCATTTCCTCTCCATTGCTCTCACATACACTTTGATGCATGAACTTGCTTTAGCAATTGCTTTCGGAGTCGGTCTCTTCATTTCTGGATTAATGTTGTTTCTACCCTGTATGATCATGTATTCCAGACGGAGACAAAAAAGAAGAATGCAAAGAGCCTTGAAGGACACGTATTACGAATCCAGCCAAGAAGGATGGTGTTTGTTTGAGATATTTGTTATTTGCAGCCTCGTGGCGTTATTTGGTGCCACTATTGCTATCTACGGAGTTATACGTGTCCATTTGATGCTGAAATTACCTTTCAAATTTGCTTCTTTTGCTCTTGAAGGAGCTCTTAAATTAAAATTTATGCTACAAGTTAGTCACCAGAACCGCCTGAACGATGTGTCTCGAAGTGCATTTGATGTCATCATGCTTCTGAACAACATCAATGAAGATTTAAGTACCGATTATGCGCAAAAGCTGCATAAAGTCATCAGACCTGTTGTCAACATCGCTACCTCGATACAGTGGGAATTGGTCAAAGTAATTCAGACTTTGCGGGCTCAAAATATATTCTTGGGTAAATTTTCGAATTCTTCTCTGTCTAGTATTAGTGTGCTTCTTGAAGAGTTCATTAAATCTGTAGACGCGATAAAAAAAGCGTACGACGAAGAAGGGGTATCTACGGATATTTTGACACCACTGTTGGATTTACCGGAGGTAAATAGCACTTCTGATATTTCTGAGACTTTCGCAGAACCGATCAAAATTCTGGTGGATGCTTCAAAAATTAATCTGCACGAAGGACTCCAAGAACTGAACGAAAATTTACGTGTTTTGGTTATGAAGGCGCAGTATGATCCCAACGATATTATTGATAGGTTGAAGCATGTCGCTTTTCAAGTGCAACGCAAGTTAGACGAATCGACAGCGAAATATATGGTTTTCGTCAACGAATACGTGAAAGAAGAGGATGTTGAGGAAATAAGTAAAGCCATTGAAAATGCAGAGAAAATTACAATAGGTGTTACTTTCATTGTGGGTTGCATTCTTTTAGTAATAGCAGGTTTTGCTGTTCTTTCCATCATAATTATGTTTTTTGCGTTTCTCCTAGGAATTTGTGCCACAGTTGGATTTAAAGTGAAAAGAGAGGGAAATCGGGTTAGCGTAAGGAGAAATTTCATTTCTCACCATTGCGGAAGAACTTTAATAGTTTTCTGTTATTTTTCGTCATTTTTGATGGCACTGTATTGGCTGAGTAGCGCCTTCTTTTTCTTCCTGACAGCTCTGCCTATTACAGGATGTCGGGCTATGAACGATTTGAGCATTTTGGATATAACTATAGATCAAAACCGATATCGTGGTAAGCCTGGTTGGTACAGCCTGATCACTTCCGACAAATTTAACATGTCGCTGAAAGACACTATAATTAAATGTCAAAACGACTCCACGTTCGTTCCAACGCTTCCCGATCCTCTTGTGAACCTTAATGAGTCGGAAGAAATCAAATCTCAGTTGAACTTTACTTCTGCCATTAAAAAATTCGGAAAGGGAGCTCGAAATATAACTATTGAAGGCTTTGACAGTTTCGACAAGATTGATTCTAATTTGTCCAATGCATTAGACACCATTGATATAAATCCACTTTTTGGGGGCTTAGAAGAACTCGAATCAAATTTAACAGAAAAGGATATTTTGGATGTACTCGAAAAGGTAAAAGGCGACGATAGGGTCGGTAAAATCGATAGTTTAGTAGATACCACCACGCAGATTTATGATGCTTTGATTTCCAATGTATCCACTGCTCTAATGATAAGAAATGCTACCCAAGATTCGTTAATTGGGGCTAAAATTAGTTTAGAAGCTGTAGTCAAGCACGCCTCTTACCTAAACTGGACTGCAGACGCCTTATATGAATCAATAATTAACGAAAGCGTCCAGTTATACAGCAAAACCTTGTATGATACCATGGATAGGTTTATTGATGGCATATTCATCGAAATGGAGCTGGCTGCTCTGGAGTACCGCAAATCAATGTCACTTTGTGAAGCCATAATGCTATTTTATGAAAAAGGTGCTGTTATTGTGTGCAGTGCTCTGCTACATCCGGTTGCTGCTTCTTATTTTGGTTTCATACTTTTGAGCATTTTTCTTTTCTTCGCTGTCTTATTAGGTGTAAAATCTCAGAGGTACTTTACCTACTTGCCTTCTACTGATGACGAAGACTCTGAGGAGAAAGAATGAAACTTGTTTTACTTGTGTGCGTAAAGTGTAACGCAACGATCAGGATCCAGTTTGGGAAAGCTTATTTTTTGTTCTTCGTGAAAACTTATTCAACTTTTTTTTGAAAAAGATTGAGTGTTTTTCAACAAGTGCTGTGTATGAGATCTTGATGTTTCAGAAGGTAATTATTTATCTGAATATGTGGAATTAAAATCAATTTTGAACCAGAAAATTTTTCTTATATATATGAACTATTTTTTTTAAAAAAAATTTTGCAATTGAATATCTGTATGCTTAAAAGAATTAAAACCAGTGTGCTTCATACTTTCTTGCTAATTAATTTCTTTCATGACTTCTATTAGAATTAAGAATATGATATATGGATGTCAATTGGCGAAAATCGTTCCGACCTAATATGCTTTTAACTTTTCTTGCTTCCCTGTAAATAGTTACTGGATGGCAATATTATTATAATTGTAAGGCAACAAAAATTTTGGCGATATTACGTACTGGTATCCAAAGTGTTACCCAAATTTATACAGGATTATAAGTATTATTTTGTGAATTTGTTCTACTTATGCTACTTGTTTTACTTATATTTATTGGCGTTTTAATGAAGTTGGTAAACTTCTTTTTAAACAATTAAGGATTTTGTGTAAGTATGTTGCGCCAAATTTGAACTCTTTGGGATTATATTGCATAAATTAACGTTTATCACTATTTTTCTCCCTCTTCTCATACCATTTGATTAGATTTACTAGCACCCCTTCTTTCTCATAAGTTTTATCTCATTCTTTAAAGACTTTATTACGTAGTTGGGTACTTACGTATTATCGCAACAGTGCCAATGTTCAAGATAATTCGCCAAATCGGCAACCCTAATTTATTTTAATTGTGTCGTAAGTGCTGAACTGGCAACCATGGACTTCGCTTCGCAAAATGTTTGGTATGGTTGCGAAAATACGAAAGTACCCATAGTTAGTCTTAAAATTTTTTTTTTGAAAGTTTTTTTATACAAGTTTACAGATATGTTTGTGTGGATACTTATCTCGGTAATGGGGTTCATTTGTTATCGATGTTAACCAATAAGATATATTAACCAATGAGATAGTGTCTTTGTGTTTGCAGTGAATTTTCCGTGTTTTTTACATGTTGCCGTGTATTCGGTTTCATGGTCCCTGTAACTGATAAGTACCGACTGGTACGAATGATTCACATTTTACTATTACTTTAGTGTGTTTTTGTATTTGCGTATTATCGCAACCTATTGGCGACAAATGACCGCGTTCGTCACATAAGAAATCGGGGTTGCCAACTTGGCAAGTTATTAATAGAATTGGCGATGGTTATGATATTAAGAAGTACTGTATTTTTAAATAATAAATCGAAATAAATAAAAAAAAACATTACATAATTTTTATTCATTTTAATTTATGCTGAATGTAATTATTTAATATTTTGATATAGGAATATTCCATCTTAACTTGTGGTACTTTAATTTTTAAACTTTACTGGCATGCACGTTTTGGCTTACAAAATTAGCCTGCATTGAGTGAACGGAGAAATTACCCCAAACGAAATCCATATTTATGCTGTGAAAGACATATTTTTTTTATTCTTTTTGTCCATATGTATATACTCTGCTTTTGTGTGTACTTGAAAAAAAAAAACTTTTTATATATGTGGTAGTTATTGTAATCATTAACTTTTTTAAAGTTTGCGAAGAGTTCTTATTTTTCAAGTTATTGCTTTGCTATAACGAAACCATAAATTTTCGATGCCAATTTGGCGCATTTTCTGCTTTCCGATGCCAGTTTGGCGTATCTTTTATTTTAGATGCCAAATTGGAGCATTTTTGTTTTTCGTTGCCAAACTGGCGCATTTTGTCTTGTTTCTCTCCTCGATACTAAATTTCTTTCGATATGTATCTTAATTTATTTCAATAAAAATTTAAAACTATAAGCAAAAAAATTATTCCTGTGTGAATAGTAAAAAAAAGCGGTTGCTTGATCCTTTGTGTAAATGCCAGAATGTTTATACTCCCCCCCCCCCCATTTTCTGACTCTTAAATTATTTTTGATCAAAATAAAATAATAATGGCTGTGGTAGCCGAGTGGTCATGGTCACAAACTCATAGTTGGCGTTGCTTCTGTCGCCAAGTCTGAGTGTTCCAAGTCATATTCACTATGTAGAGGGGGCCGATGCACGTTAAATGTGTTTTATGACGTTGGGGTGCGTAATGTGAATGTTTGGAGCCTGTTCAAGTATTGTCATCGTCACTTGACCTTGTTATTACGTGTTCCGTCGCCAATTCTACGATTCCTTATCGTCGCCAAAAGCCCTCGAGTAACTGAATAGCGCGACGTTAATATTCACTCCCTCATTCAGATTCTATATTAATTTTTTTTAATTGAGGTTTTGAATGTATAACTTCGTTTATTTTGATTTTTTTATAGAGAAATTCAGGCTTTTCAATGCATAGAAATGAATTGTTTTGAGCATGGATTTTTAAAAAATCAACAATTCCGTATCTTTTGTGTTTTTACTAACCGTGAAAGATAATTCTATGAAGAATTTTCGACTGCGGCAGCCTAGTGGTTATAGTCACGAACTCGTAGCCGGCATGTCATGAGTTCGAACCCTAGTGCCACTGAAGATCGGTCGTGTAGAAGGTGTGATGTTTAGAAAATTTGAAGGGTAGCGGGAGAGTTAAGAAATTAAAGAATTGATTTATTTACATCCGCAACTATTAAATACAATATTTACATTTAAATAGAAATTATCCATACTATTGATTATTTCAATACTACGAAATGTTATTTGTGAAGGAGGAGGTAAACACAACCGTTCTTTCCAGTGTTCAAAAGTGGACTGTCTTTTCACTCTGTCGGGGTGGTGCTGTCGTCTCTCTTGCACCTCGAATTTCAATTGGAGTTTCCCCCATATGGATCCAGCTGTTAGGTTTTCTCACGGCCATCGGTTGTCGGTGTGATGTCAGATGAAAGGACCCGCAGTATTTTTGGGGTGTACGTGGGGATATGAATGGTGTTATCCTATCAACATAAAGAAGCTGATTTTGCAGCTGAATGGCACGTAAAAGTTACAAAGGGCTAATGTCAGGAGTGAAGCGAAGCCCTCCGTAGTGGAAGTTCAGAGAGGGAGGTGCACACCTAAGTGTAGTCTTCATCACTTTAGCGTGGCTCAAAATTACGAGGTCCGTTGCCAGTAGCCCTTGTGTTGCTTGAAAGTTCAGCGTTAATTATAACTCATTCACTACGACGAATTGTCTTTTTAAGAGTGTGATTGTCGTCGGTATATGCTCACGCCCTCTCCCCCGTTGAAAATGACGAATTCTGGAATATGACTTTTGAAATCTGATCTCTTCTGTAACCCAACCTTATTTATTGAAGAAACTGTTTTAAAATCAGTCTTCATAATAGGACTTTACGTTGTTTGCAATTCAAATGATAACTTATACCTTTTTTAAGTTAAAAAGAAAAAGAATATGTATCGTAAAACCTTTGCCAACATAATTCCAAAAATTCTGTCATTCATTTTTACTCCTGACATTCTAACATTCGGTCCTATCGAAGCACTTCATTCTTCGAGAATTTCTCCGAAATCACCGGTATCGGAAACCTATACTAAAAGGGAAATATCCGCTAAAACATGCTTGGTACGTTCACAGTTCCGTCTATCCGTTTCTGTGTTGAGTAGACAATTTCCTATGCTTTTTTCCCCAAATCCAACATCGACCAAATATAGTGCCCTTTTTTTTTAGCTTCCATTTTCGCCGCGTAATTTCGAGGATTTTTGGAACGAAGTAGACATCACCCGTCTCTTCAACTCAATGACTTTTTTTTTCTTTCCAAAATGGTGGAGACTGTTTTGCCGATAAAGAGAACGACGATTTTGTGCAAAAAAGACATTTTTCATTTTGAGAAAAGCTCTCTCTCTCTCGGTTCTTTTGTTGCCGTCGTATTCCAATATCGATGTTGGAAATTTCACGTTGGATTGGTTGCTTAAAATGCAGAGGAATTTTCGTCGTTCTGTTTTAAATCTGAAGTTTATGTCGGAATTTGCTGGTTTTATCGATGTTGCGATAAATGCAGAATACGTGTTCCATTACTTGGTGCGCGGTTAATTTTGTTTTTGCGAATGTAGTTCTGTTTTTGCGAGTGAAATGTAAATGAAAAATACCTGTTCTATATAGACTAGTTTTACCGGTCGACCCGCTGTGGCTTAGGCTTGTCTATGCATTTTGCTTATTCATGAGTTAACTATTAAAGGGATGATGGGCCTTCACAGTGTCAAATTTTGATCAAAATTGCAATTTTGATTTTTTTTATACTAATAATATTCCTTATATTTCATAGAACAGTTCCATTAAAAAAATTTGTCATTCTGATTAATAATTACAGAATTATTTTTTTTTTATTTTACTCAAATCAAAGTTGAAAATGCACTTTACTTAGTTCGTGAATTTTCCGTTTTCGTTCCGTTCTTTTTTCCCCCCTTCAATTTCTTTTTTACTCTTTTCTTCGATTTATTTACCCAACAGGAATCCTGTAATTAACACCTTAACCTGTTTGCCCGAACTCCGTTTGGGCTACCGATAGTTCACCGCAACCTATTTGCCCGTACGCTGTTCGGGCTCTGACATTTTCTTTTTTCTAACTTTTATTTGCGCGTATTTTTAACTATTGCTAGTGTTTTTATGAGAGTTGCAATTTGTCCAGGGTACTGAAATATTTTTCTTCCGGGATTTTCTTTGTGGTAAAAGCGGGAATTTTTCTTCGAAACCAAGAATTTAGAGACTTAAAAAACTCAAAAAGGAGCAGGAATCGGCAAGACAATGTGCAAGTTTGTTGCTTGAGAAGAAATGAATATAAAAGAATCATCCAAAAACGCCGATGTATTTCTGCCCCATTGCAATGTAAAACTGCATTGCACTGTACTTTAATTTTTTCACTGAAGACCCGCCGTGTAGGGGAGTGATGCACGTTAAATCTGTCGAGAGCTCAAACGTACTCCCGTTGGTGTGGTGTGGTAGTTAGGAGAGGGGGTGCCAGCTCAGTTGTCGTCCTCGTCACTGGACCATGGCTCAAAATTACGAGGTCCGTCGCCAAAAGCCCTCGTGTAGCTGAACAGTGCGGCGTTAATATTCACTCACTCGCTCACTACTTTAAATTGTGTATGTATATGTACACACACACACAATCCTCAACCCGTGTTTGAAAGAAAAGGTACGTATATATAAAATTTTTTGGCAAGCATGAGAGAAATTTTTGTAAAATATATAAAACATGCTTCATAATATGCAGAGTGCACTTATAAAAGGGAAAATCTTAGGGGAGGGGTATTCAACAATTCTGAAATAAAAAAAAAAGTGTGAAAATTTTAAAATTAAAAACTAAAAATTTTTCAGTATGTAAAATTTCAACTAAATTGCATATACTTAATTATATCCAATAAAAAAAAATGTGCTTTTTTTTAAAAAAACATTTTGGGCAAAAAAAAAAAAAAATGTCCAATGAAAGAGATAATGTACAGTTAATGTTATGCCCTTAAAATTTAGAATGCTGAAAAAAAAATTTTTTCCCCCTTACATTTTTAATTTTTAAAAAGATCCTAAATGGGTATTTTTAATTTCTTCTTTTTTTTTTCACTTTTGTTTAGAAAACTAGAACTTATCATCAATGACAAACATCCCCCCCCCCCCATTTTTTTACCCTTAAGTATGTGAGAAAATTCCCTCGCCGCGCGATAGCTGTTTACTTATAAAACTAATGATTAGGAAGTTAATTATCGCAACAACAATAAAACGAAATTACTTACTGAGCACTTTCTTAAATATCTATTCTTTTCATACATAAAATTATTTATAAATTTAAATTTGAAAAGATCTATTATGTTTTTTACGCAGAGCTTTATATAATGGAAAGCTTTGAAAAATTTAGCATCCAGGCTAAACCCCGAAGCAAGTTCTGTTGCGAATAAAGAATAAAATTTCCTATCTTAAATTTCATTAACTGTCTGTAGTCCCGTCGGTTAAAGAAAGGTATAAAACATCGTATGTCTAGTTGGGTCGTTTACATTGGGCAAACAGTGAATGTCTGGATTTGCTTAACGTCCTCTTTTCCAGTAGAATTGATCATGTTAAAGGGTATTCTCTGTTTTCCTTCCACTTTGCCCTTGTGTGTTACTGAACTTCACGCAGACGACAAAACGTGTTTTAGCTTTTAAGTATTTTTCCTCGAAGAAGGGAAGCTAATTTTGTTTTCTGTCGTGGGAAAACGAATGTTGACATAGAAAGATGTTTTTTTTGTGTTATTTAATTAAAATGGCTTAAATTCGTGCGACGTCATTATCACGTGATAACTACATTTACGCTTTGTCGATCATTAGTGTCCTGCCCGAATGGTATAGTTGTTAATGACGCCTTAACGTTTCCCGCTACACAGCCGTGAATCGGCTTCTTTTGTGAATATGATCACCACACGTGCAATGACACATGCACCCTAAAAATATTGCGTGGTCTTGTCTTGGACATCGCCCCGGCAACCTTTGACTCCTCGAGGAACCCCTACTCCGCCCACGAACCGGATGTAACTTGAGGATAAAGATGCCAACCCTATTTTCCCGAAGGCCTAGAGAGGGCAGATATAGAAGGGGAGATGTTCTGAAAACTTCGCTGAGAATGGACGCAAACTATTCCCTCACAAACAACATCATTTAAACTCTTAATAATTTTCCACAATACGTTTAATAACTTCAATGTAAATAATAGCTGCGACGTAAATAAACTAAATATTTAAATTAATCAATATCTCACTACCTTATTTATCTCAGGCGTCTGAACACTGATTGCTTTGCCGTAGGGTCTGGGTTCGAATCCCGGGGAAGGCATTTGTGTTTGTAAATGAATAGTGCCTATGCGGCGTGGGAGCGCTCTAAATGTTCTTCCAGCCACAAATCCTTTCGAGAGGTTGATGGAAGGAAGTGAGGCCTCTCACCCTCCCGGGGTTTTCTCCCTCTGAATTGGAATGGAATCGAGCCGAAAATCGTACTGTCATCTGCTTAGTGCTCAAAGCTGCGGCTAACGACAGACGTAAAAAGTAGCCCATTGTCACGATGAATTTCGTTTGCCTTGATCTGATGCTGTTGCGATCAGGTGGCATCATCATCAGCAGCAACATAAATTGATTGATATCTTATTCACATAACCTGCTCGCTGTGTGCGCCACTGCTAACCAAATCATAAAAAATTAAAATACTTTGAATAAACCTTTTGATTTTTTTTTAAATAATATCCAATCGTTTAATCGTATTTCTTGCCAGTAGTTGTGCTTCTGCGTCAAAAGTTACTTTTATTTCTTGACCTTATAACATTCGTAAGTATATATAGCTTTTAAATATCATTAAACATACAGTTGTTTTCTCGTGCATGTAAAAAATTTGAAATATTCAGTTTGATGTAATTAATGTAAAAAATTGAAAGTAAAAAAGCTTTTTTAAAACAAGCTTTTATTTAAACGAGCTAAAAAGAATAAAATAAATTTTTCTTTAAAATTTTTTTACTATCAACTTATAACGTCATTACACAATTTATATGATATAAAAGCTTGTCGCAAGATTTACCTCTGCAGATAAACAAGTAAATTAAATAACGTGATCTGACTGATTTCAATTTCTTAAAATTTTCAAACTAAGTAAGTAAGAGTACTTTAAACTTGCGACAAGCTTTTATATCATATAAATTGTGTAATGACGTTATAAGTTGATAGTAAAAAAATTTTAAAGCAAAAATTTATTTTATTCTTTTTAGCGCGTTTAAATAAAAGCTTGTTTTAAAAAAGCTTTTTTACTTTCAATTTATTTTTCACTTTTTAGTTATCACTCGACAGGTTTCTTAGTCTGTTCATCTCATTCAACGCATCATTGTTGCTAGGTGTTAGCCGGTTATTTTCGAACAGTCGAGCTAAATGAATTCTCGCAAAAAGGGTATTAGACGAAAAACACAATTTTTTCTTAAATCCGTAAATTTTAAGCAATTCCTTCAATCTTCGTACTTGGGTAATATTATCCTACACACGAAAAAAAGTTTTATGAGATTTTCTTCATAAATGACGAAGTTATTAAATATTAAAATGTTGAGTATTTTTTGAAAAATCGTAAAAAAAAATTTTCGACATTTTATTTTTTAAATGACTGATTCTAAAAGAGCAAATCATGAGCTGTTTTAGTACGGAATGTCGATTCATTTAAACAAAAAAAATTCATGCGCGTCGATTTAGACATTATTTTCATAAAAACGCATCGATTTTGACTTATTTAAAAAAAATCGTAAGAAATACAAATATTATTTTGTATAAAACATTATACCGTATCGGGACGAAATAAATGATCTTTCCGATTCTATAATTATTTTTTGTCTGAGCTTCATAGATTAACCTCTTAAGCGGCAATTTTTTTGACCAAAATTTTCCCAAAAAATGCCCATTTTTTAACTGCATGTAACTAAGCATAATAATTAACAGAACACGCGAAAATAGAAGATTTTTATTTTAATCTCCGGTTTAAAATTGTACTCACCTTTTTTTATTTTATAATTTTTGAACACAAAAACCCTTAAATGTTTGCTTTTAATAAGTACATTCTGCGTACTATGAAGAATATTTCACATACATCTTAAAATATATTTTCTTCCACTTACCAAAAAATTTCATGTTCATACCTCTTTTTCATACGATTGATAGGATTTCATGTGTGTGTGTGCATATTTATATGCACACACAATATGAAGAATAGTGTAACACTAAGTCTTATATTCCAATGGGGATAGAGATAATAACGACTTCTTTGGATTATCTATCCATTTTCCTTTTTCTTAGGCAACACATTGTACATTGCCTTGTAAATCCCTGTTCTTTATCCAATATTTTCAAGAATATATATTCTTGCCTTCAGTGAAAAATTCTCACCTTCACCACTACCAAAATTCTGAATGAAGAGTAGTTCAGTACCATGGACAAACTCTCTCTCTGCATCTCCTAAAGACACACTATACTAATAACCTTATTATAGGAATAAAAATGTCTGTGCAAATAAAATATAGAAAGAAAAAATTTCGGTGCCTGTACAGCGCATGGGCAAACCGGTTGTGGCTAACTTTCAGTAGCCCGTAAGGTGTACGGGCAAACCAGTTAAGGGGTTAAAGTTAGAATTTCTATAATACTCCATCTCAGTTTAACTTGGCAGCGTTGAGAAAGGTATACAATGTACCAATCTACTTGAAAAATAGCTCTACTTTTTTTGTTTTGAATTTAAATCCAAGAAAATAGATAGAAATTTGTAAAAAAAATTGCATATTTTGTAGAAATTAGATTATTTTTACATTGTAGAAATGTAATTATTTTTTAGACAAAGTTAATTAATACAGTCAATAGCGCAACGTTATGAAATTCCAGTTTGGCTGAAAACCGATTTTCGACGCCAACTTTTGTCATTGTTGTAACAATAAAATTATTACAACAATGCAGATATATCCAAGTTGGCGCCCAAAATTAGTTTAACGTTTTTAATTAATATATTTTTAATTAATTGCAATATCGGAATATAAATGGTCAAAACATGCATTGTCATCCAAACTAAACGTGTATACAAAATTTCAGCTCAATGGGAGGAAGATATCAGCTTCAAAATTGAGTTGCAAGATTCCACCCGAACAAATTACATACATACATACATACATACATACATACATACATACATACATACATACATACATACATACATTGTAAGTTAAATAAAAGCTTTTAAAATATGTTTAAGCAAGCTCTTTATAACAAAACGATCTTTTTTTAAAAAGTTGAATCCACCAAGAGGCTATTGTATTAGCTAGCATTAAATTATACCCGACCACACTTTTCAAATACCTGCTTTCACCAATAATGAAATTAATTTTTCAAATATACCTAAACAACGATAAATTTTGTTTTACAATTCATTTCGGATTAAAGTTAAAAAACTTATAAACAAATTAACCAATTTTTATCAATCCAACTATTTATTATAAAATTGTGTGATCGGAAATATTTAAAAAAGAATTAAAATATAAAGTCATAGTTTTTGGAATTTCACAATGGTTCTGAGGCTCCTTTGTTGATTTCGAATACAGTTTCTTCGTAAATTTGCTTTTATCCTTGGCGTATTTTGAGTCAAATGATTTTCCACTTAACAATTTTGCAAAAGGTATCAGATTTGGCTAAAATAATATGTTGAAGTCGCCAATATTAAATGTGAAGGGTTACTATGTGTTACTTGAATAGGATTATACATATTTCCTTAGTGACTGAACTGTTCAGTGCAAAACTTATTTTGGTTATGAGTTCCAAACTGACTTTTCTCATTAACGAGGTTTCTGTAAACTTTCCGTTTCACTTAAAATTTCGCAATTAATTGAAGGAAGGTGTTTATATATCGGAAGTTATTAATTGGAGGCTCACACATCGGAAATGACGTCATTGAAAATCAATGGGCGAACAGGAAGTGATTCTTTGTAAGGAAGCGGATCCGGATATGATTTTGGAACAAATTCTTTCTCAATCCTTTACCTTCTAAAGACATTTTTTTAAGATCTCTAGATAGGAACTTGGTGTAGGGGGGGGGGGAGACGAAATTTTGTCATCAGCTTCTTTCAGAATCGATATAAAAGCATATCTGTTCACACTTTTAACACTACAGTTACGCGTTATACGTTTATTATTTGTTATCTATACCAACGTTTTTTGTAACATCGTTCAACTAATACCATATGAGCATTGCTAGCTGATGAACACAGCTTGCTAGATGTTAGGAATCTATATTAAATCCTTTCTTCATTTTGTGTCTTTTTTGCGTAAGGAATTGGGTTAGGTTTTTAAAAGAATATTTTTTGGTTCATGTATATGTAATCTTTGAAAAAAGAATTATGTGAGAAATATGAATATGGAGTACGTGCGAGAGCTGAGTCATTTAATTTTCATCTTCTGTTTAGCATCCAAAATCGCATGTACAATCGGAACCCGATTTAACGAATTCATCGGCACCGAACATTTTTTTCGTTATATCGGAGTCCAAGCAAAATATCAATTTTTTTCACTTATATTCTGTAATAAGCAACTACAGTAGAACATCGTTTGTCCGAATCAATTGGGACCGGACACCGTTTGGATACGCGATTGTTCGGATAACCGAAAACCGAATGCGATCCATGCAGTATATGATATTGGACACGATACAAATACTGAAAATCATCATACGCGGGAAATGTGCTTGAAGAAAAAGCAAATTAGGGGCAAAATGTCGCAATTTCATTTTGATTGGGGGGAAATAATCACTTATTTTTCGCTTCTGTTGTCAGGTATTTGAAAACATAGCTCTTGAAAGCAGAAAAACTGTCGCCAGATATTTGAATAAATAGCCAATGAAGGCAGAAAAAAAATTTTTGCCGGTTGTTTGAATGCCGCTTTCAAGTAAATAAATAAAATAAATGCAAATAAGTACTTCACGGATAAACTTAATGCAAATTAAGCCACGTGACAATTAAATGTATTTACTTGCATGAATTACAAAAAACGGTACTTTTCCGTTTCGCCGGCACAAATCTTGTCAGTCAGGCTTTATTGGTGACAATATACGATATACACATAAAAAATATTATAAATGTTAGTTCTCACATTGGTTTCTCATCGGTTTTTGATGTATCATGACAAAGACGTTACTGATAAGAAAAGACCGTGATTTTTTTTTGAAAATGTGGTGGTAAAAGTTTACTAGATTTACGGCGACTTTATCGTTTGCGCCGGCAAAGCGGAAAAGTACCAAAAATACTGGAACACATTGATTTAAATCTTAAAATTTTCATAATTAAACTTTTTCGATTACTTTTTTTGCTGGTTTTATAGTAACTAACTGCAATACAGTTGCATGTAATTGGAATATATATCCACATCTTAAGTTGGTTAGTCCACTTTATTTAAGATTTTTTTTTCCATGAAAATTGAAGTAATTCATAATATTATGAATTCATATGATTCTGGTTCAAAATCTCGAGATCCATGGCTTCACCCATTCCATTGCTCTAACGAGGAGTTAAATTTGTAAAACAAATTATAAGTTGCTTATATCATAGGACCTAAAAGTTTATTTATATTCTTAATAGTCTCCCATTAAACAATTGCCGAGTTTCAATTTTTGAAACTTAATTTACTGTGCTATTTTATATTTTGCTATAAAATTGGAATACCTTTTTAAGGCTTTGGTGTTACCAAATTTCTGTAGATAGGCACTAAAATAATTCATGTTCTCCCATTATATTGTCCACGCCTTTTTTAGTACCGTTTAAGATCTCTAGTTCTTAATCTACAACTATTTTATACTGCTCTTCAGTATTCTGGAATCAGTTAGAATCTATTTAATCCATTTTTATTTGTATTTGCTGTGTGTCTTAGCCTTCACTGCATTCCAGTAATTATTATTCTCTAGTAATCGGTAAAATAACACTTTCAAGTTCCTCCTACACGAGCTCCGAAAATAAATCGCCTGACGGGTCCCAAAGTTGTTAAAAGTGATCCACCTTAATTATTATATACGACCGGGGCCGTTATTTGTAATCATTAAAACGTGATTTAAAATTCATGGGATTGCAGCTTTCACAGTCGATTATGTCGAGGTTCTTGTTGTGAGAGTCATTAAGTGTAATCTGACGTGGTTAATGGATCACTCACTTTTCTTTTGTTGCGTCAGGTGAAAGAGCCATTCTTATTGGCTGAGAACGGATGAGATGGTGCGTGAAATAGAGCCACGTTTGTTGTCTTTGTAGTTAGTCACGGGTATGGTTCTGTTCCAGGAATTTCTAAGCATTGAAATTTAATACTTAATGTGCTTTAATTTAGAAAGTTTCCAGGCGCACAAGTAATTATTTTATACGAGGATATCTCATTATTTGATTTATTAATATATGAAATATTTGAAGCCTTGGAAATGATAACGCTATCTTTGAATTTTGTTTTAAAAATTTAGGGACTTGGATTGAATTTTGCATAAAAAAGTGACCCCCCCCTGATTATTTAAATGTGCTTTTTTACAGGATATTTATTTTTTTAATTATATATATATATATAAAATTCTATAAAAGTCAGCGTCTCATGTGATCTTCCATACTATTAGACCTACAGATTTGAAATTTGGGGAACATGTTTCATTTGTTGAGTAGAGATCGGCTAAGAACTGGTTTTTGTGGAAATCTATTCCCAAGAAGAATTTCGAGGGATTAAGAGACGTTATGGATAAAACATTCCCGTTTCTGAACTATTAGACCTACAGATTTGAGATTTGGCATGCATGTTTCTTTTGTTGAGTAGAAATCGTCTAAGAACGGATTTTAATGTAATCGACTCCCAAGAAGGGTTTCAAAGGGTTAGGAGGCGTTATAGATAAAAATTCCCGTTTTTTGAACTATTAGACCTACAGATTTGAAATTTGGTAAGCATGTTTCTTTTGTTTAGTAGAGATCCGCTGAAAACGGATTTTAGTGTAATCGACTTTCAAGGGGGGGGGAGGTTGCTGGACGTAAAAAATTAAATTAGTTGTGAGGGGCTAAATATTAAAAGAATACAATAATAATCCCCCTCCCCTTTGATAGTTTTATTTGAATGTGCTAAAGATGATATACGTTTTTTTGTAAACATGCCTATCAATATTGAGTAAACATATAGGTACTATACTTCTTACAAGGTTAAAATTTAGAATAGTTTCTAAAATGTCTTAAAACTATTACTTTTATTTAAGGAGGCATTTTGGATGATCATTTTTATTTTCATTGTTTGAAATATCATGGACAAATTAATGATCTTAAGCCCTTTTTTATTCAAGTAAGTTTTTTCAAGAATCTGCTTGAAATTTTTTTTTAAATAACGTTTTCTTATTTGTTATCCTTACAAATGAAATTTTGGTTTAAAAAAATCCTTAAATTTCGAAAGTTTTTGAGGAATTGTGTTTAAAAATATTGATTCCAATATACGTTTTCCGCATATATTAGCATTTTTTCAAAACATTCTTATGCATATTTTTTCAATAAACTCTAAATCAAAATATTTATTTATAGCAGAGATAGGCAAAGAGCGGCCCCCGGATCACATTTGACCGCGAAGAGTTTTTTTGTGGCCCACCGAGGCAGTCAGAAAACCAAATAAGACAGAAAATATTCTCTATGTTTGGGTCAATGTATATTTGTGTGCGAGTAAAGTTTTTCTTACATGAAGACCAGAGAGAGAGAGCAGGAGTAAATACTGATTCAAGCTGGTTGGTATTAACTAACAAGCTGCGAGAAAAATTTCAGGAAACAATTTCACTCCAGATTTAAAAAAAATTGTAGATAAGTGTGATGGAGTACTTTGTTTCATTAAACTGATTCAAAAATTAAATACGGTAGAACTTCGTTTATCCGAATCAATTGGGACCGGACACCATTCTTATACGCTTTAGTACGGATAACCGAAAACCGAATGCGATCCATGCAATATATGAAACCGGACACTATACTAATATTGAAAATCATCATATGTGAGATATGTGCTGGAAGAAAAAGAAAAATAGGTAAAAAAGGGCGCAATTTTATTTTTATTGTGGAAAATAATCACGTATTTTCGTTGTACCATTGTGCACCGTTTTTTCGCTGCAAAGTGTCTGATTCTCTTGAGCAGCAGTAATTAAGTTGGACAGCACTCTGATTGTTGTTCGTACCAACGCAGAAAAAGTGTCAGCATTTCATTGACCCTTGCTACTTTCGTTGTTTTTATTGTCCTCGTCTTCATCTGTTTCATCGTCGACAGGGTCGGATTCTTCTTGCACCGAAGTCACAATCTCGTCATCAATGAGCATTTGAAATCCACAGTCTTCTGCATCGCATTCCATCCATGTTTCTACATCAACAAAACGAGTGCGTATACATCCCCCCTCACTTGTAAACAAATTGACCTAATATTCCGCACAGATGTTTACCAAATCCCACCACTGAATTTCCCCAAATATCCCTCACTTTAGGTTTTTCCCGTCACTTTTGACCTCACGCGAAACAACTGTTGAGCATTGCACTGTTCGAAAACGTATCCGGGCTTTGGTCCGGATATTTGACGCTCCGGATAATAAACGTTCGGATAAACGTCGTTCTACTGTAGTCGGTTTAATCCAATCACATGCAGTCCCTCTCCAGGAAATAATCAAGGAAAGAAAATCGTTGCACTCTTACTTGCTTGTTCATTGATTGTCTAATATTTTGAACATTAATACCATGCGCAAATGCCCTTGATCATGTCTTCACCATTTCCTGTTTTTCTTTATCATTTGAGCAACGAAAATGTTTTTATTATTTTCATCATAATAATTGAAAGGAAATAATAATCTTGTTCACTGGAAGTTCAAGACAATAGCACCGTCTAACCAACAATGCTTCTTTAGTTTTTGATATTCCTGAACATAAATGGAGACTACACCAAAGGCATCGTGACAAGTACCTCAAGGGAGCGAAGGCCATTTGAGACGAGGCCATTGAAAATAACTTGCTGTACAGTGTTTAAAAAAAAAGAAAAGAAATACGGATCCTTGAAAAGCGCGACTAAAATTCATCTACCCCACATCATTTAACGCTTCCGAACATACACCCATTACGTTTTATTTACCATAAAACAGATAAAAACCAATCTTCCATCATCGTCTCCTTTTTATGTCTACACCAACAAAACTATCCAAGTTTATCTATTATGAAAAAGAAAAAAAAATCGACCGGGGCTGTTGAACTGCCATGCATCTGTCATGAACAGAGATGGCAAAAAATCGTCCTAAAACTAATAAATGCCACCGGTGATGATGCGTTGACACGTAAGGTCAGGAGGTCGCTTGGCAATTAGAAGACCGTAATATCCACGCGTGTTGAGACGGCTATCAGCTTAACACGTCTGCACGCTGACGACACGACTCCCCGATAAGAATCGTTCCGGCCTGCCGCAAAAGTGTCCGTGACAACACATTTGTTGGTAGTTGATTTTTATCGCTCTGTAGATGGACATTGGAAAGGGTTGTCTTGCTAGAGTTGAGTGACGTTTTGGTGGGGGAAGTGGTTATGTGTTGTTTATGTTTGTGGTGTGTAGGTCCTTTTTTATCATTCGATCTTATTCGTATATATTTACATGGGAAATTATCTTTATTTAATGTAATTTTATCTTTTAAAAACTAGTTTTTGATTCCTAAAATTAGTTCAAGGTTATTTTCCTTTGTGTTGTAGGACTTGAACCCAGGGACGTCTTAAGACTCTTTGAGGCCCTGGGCCCTTATGCTAAAGGAGGCCCTACCTGAGATCTTTAAAAGTAGACAGTACATAGCATGCATTGTCAAATACTCGTTCAAACAATAATTAAAAACAAACAAATGTGCACGATTCACAATCTCAAAAACCTAGGCACAAACCGGCTCGACCAACGGCCGTATTTCGACTAAATGATTGTTTATGGTATAGGCCAAGGCCTAGACGTGGGCAATTGTCATTACATAGTAATGCAGTCTTCCCACTTTGCCAATTGACATGCAGTTTGAAATTCCCTATTTTTCGGAGAATATGTACGGGAATAATTAACTGACCATTAAAATTATCCCGATCATGATCTTATTAAGACAAATTCGAGAACGAAACGAGGCCCCCACTGCGGGCGAGGCCTTATGTCTTTAGACGTCCTTGCTTGAACAATTTTCTTACATTTTGGTAAATGACGTAGTATTAAACCTCAAGTTTATACGGATTTATATATACACATTCAAAATATAACTAAATAACGCACGAGTGTATTATATCAATAAAAAACTAAGCATTTATTATTTTCATTTTTTTTCCAGGGTGGGGCTGGCAAGATAACCCCCTCTCTTTTTATCCATGGACTAAATTCATGTGACGTCATGGTCATAACTACAACCACGTGTTTCCAGCCAATCAGTTAATAAATTCATGGGACGTCATAGACGCATTTTAAATGTAATCACGTGCTTCTAACCAATCAGTTAATGCGCTTTGCTCTGGCCAACTTTTGTTTCTGGGAGAAACTTTCTTATAACAATATAAATTCGTCTATAATAATAATGCACACACACACACATGTAGATAAAGAAAATGAACTGTATTTAAAAGTACACAGCTAGTTGTAATTTTTTTGAAATTTTGATTTCGAAAACTTTTTGAAGAACTTTAACACTTGAGCAACAATTACGAGTCTAATGCCAGTTTTGAACTAAATGGTGAACACGTGACCCCATGAATTTAGCCCATTCTGGCTACTACTTAATGTATATACCTAGGCATTTAACAAACAGTATTCTCGCTTGGATGGATTAAGATAGCTTTAAGTATTTAGTTCTCATAAGTTCTTTTATTTTTATTTACTGGTACCGAATGCAAATAAATTCATGGCGTTGGAGAAAAAATTATGAATTCTAAATGAACAATTGCAGAAGCAAAACACTTGAAAATTATTCAGTTTTTGGTACTTCCGTATTATCCCAACCAATTGGCGACATTATATGAAAAGAAGCACATGGTTGCCAATTCAGTGCGTATGGTACATAGGCAATCGGGGTTGCTAATTTGGCAAGTTATTAATAGAATTGGCGATTGTTGTGGCAATACGTAATGGCACATTTTTTCCCCACATTTCAAGGTAGAATGGTTAACTTGAAGAATTTACTACATGAATTGTTAATTAATATTGTGTCAAAATGCCAATACATACAATTTAAAGAGATGGCCAAACATGAGGTATTGGTCTTGCGACGGATCTATCAGTGTCCTTCCTTTAATCCTCTTGGGAAATCTTTAGTCTATCCACTCGAGTTTACTCACAACGAACCCTTTGAAGAAACAATCGGATATATTTTGTAGGTTTTCAAGCTGGTGAGAAGGATAGATGGCCACCGATCATAGGTATTCTATTTTTTGTGCGTTTCGGAGATTAGGCAGCGGAAAGAATTAAAGTGACGATTGGTCATATTGTTGAATTATAGCTCGGATAGTTAGGTCAGTGCATTTGATCCTGATATATATATATAAAGAGGATCGATCTTTGGAGTCTTCTCATAGTTCGCGTATCTCGCTGATTACTCTCGTATTGCTCAGATTGGGAACATTTCTTCTAGTTTGAATTTAGAGCTCTGTCTGTTGATAATTTGTGTGTTCAATAAATAGATTTGTTAAATAACATAGCTCGTCATCAAGGACGTCTTAAGGCATGGGCCCAGGCCCTCACCCTCGGTGGGGGCCTCGTTTCATTCTGATTCAGCCTTGATAAAATCATGATTTGAATAATTTTAATGTTCGAATATTATTCCGGTACATATTCTTAGAAAAATAGAGAATTTCAACTGACAACAGTGGCATGACCGTTGTCCATGCCTAGGCCTAGTACCATAAACAATCAGTCAAATCATTTAGTCGAAATGCTGCCATTAATGGAGCTGGTTTGTGCCAAGTTTTATGAGATTGTTCACATTTATTTGTTTTAAATTACCTTTCGTACGAGTATTTTGACAATGCATGCTATATACTGTCTACTTTTAAAGATCTCAAGTAGGGCCTACTTTTAAATAGGGGCCCGGGGCCTCAAAATATCTTAAGATGTCTCTAGGCCTAGAGCCTCAAGATGTCTTAAGACGTCTCTGCTCGTCATCCTTCCCTTCCTCCCACACCTCTAGGCGGGGTTGAGAGAAGACCTCAGCCCTTATAGTCTTCCTTTGAACGAACGTGTTTAACATAGCAAGACGGGACAGCGAAAAACTAGCCATTATATGGAAATTGTCAGTTTTGTATTTTGGAACAGTGTAAATCCACAATATGAAAGATGTGATAATGGATTTCTGTTAGGTTTTTCAGAAATGCTGTTTTCCTTTACGTTACTCAATTAAATTTTTTAAAAAAATAGCATTCTATGTCATATTGCAGTAAATATAACTGTTATTTTTTAAATTTTTTCCCTACCCCTTCCCTAATTAGTTGATAGATTTTTTTTTTTTTTTTTTGCTTGTTTGGAAAAGTATAATTCGTATTAAAGTTTGAAGAAGTTTGTTAACGGCTTGTATAATGTGTGAATATGACACTAGTTCTATTTTTAAAAAAATTCTTTGCCATTATTTTGTCTGAATTTGATTTCATACCAATTTCACTATCCGCGACGAAAATGATTGCCTGGATATTTATTTTCAGGGTTGAGCACTTGCATTATGTGCACCGCCCCATAATATTTTGAGTCTTAACTATCATTTTTCCGACGTTGGAGAAATATTTACGGCCTTAGCCGAGGAAAATATGTAGTCCAATACCATATATAGCTACGGCAAGGGAATCAGCAAAGATATATGTCCATGCCTTTCATTTCTGCTGTACGAAGAATGGCGAAAGCTGAACTACAAATAGAATAATCTCAGCAAAGCCCACGGTTTAGGATGGAATATTGAGAGTAGCGAAAGATATATGGGTTGCATGGGAGGATTTAGAAGAAATAACATACTCGTAATTTCGGAATGGGGAAAAGTTCAGTGTATCTTCCTTGTGTTGTTTTCAGTTAATTTTTATCAGATTGTGCTTGCTTATGAAAAATTTTGCTATATTGGGTGTCCGAAAAGGACGACTACACTTTCACTGACGTTTTTTGTTTTGTTTTGTTCCATTAAACAAAACATTAAAGGTTTTTTCAATGCTTTAAGGTATCAAACTACCCTAAAATTGTGAATTTTGCCATTTATCGACAAATTTTTTACGATCTTATTTTATAGATCATCTTATTAGCTTCATAAAAAGTACTGTTTATTATTTTCCGTTCACTAGAACAAAAACTACGAATGTTTTAGTAAAAGCAGATACCATTACTTTAAGCAAGATGTCATACTTTAAAACGCATTTTACTCAAAATGTTTGTTTTTTTAATGCTCAATCGGGGCCAGCGGTTCTCAAAAAGTTTTGAAAATAATTAACCGGAATTTCTTGTGTATGTTCTGTATAATAGTAGAAGTGTTTTGACCTTCAGATTAATTAATC
>BMAO01015103.1:0-15928 GCA_019973975.1 Trichonephila clavata | reverse complement strand
TTTAATTAGACTTTCAACCCGTATTATATATTTGTTAGTGTTATATTTTTCTTTGTTTCTTATGGCTAAAAATTAAACAATTAAATCGCTTTTCTCAACTAGACTTTATTTTGTTTTTATTATTATTATTTTATTTATTTATTTCCTTTTATAAAACAAGATTTTACTGAAAAAAATCGACCTCATTTTGAAAGTAAACAACTCACTATACCGTAGTTCAGTTACTTTCCATAAATAAATTTACCTTTTCATCTAATTTTTTTTCAATATTTATTTTTAGCTTCGAAAAACAATGTTGAACAAAATAATGTTGTTTGCAATTTCTTATAAATAAAAAAATGACAAAGAGAACATGCTATTGTATACGTTAATTTTGAAAGATTTTTTTTTCCTAAGATACCATTACATTTTATGGATACAAAAGAATCATGCTCAAATTCACTTTCTTTTGGATTTCGTAAATAATTCATTTAATGTAAATACTTTATTCTAGTTCAGCCCATAGAAATTCTAAATACTGGCCATGGAAGGAGATATTAAATAAAAATAGTGATTATCTTTAGAATGTTTGGTTACAATTTAACATTGTCATTTAAATTTATAATATACCAAAAATAATGCTTGGAGTTATCATTTTTTAAAAATTTAAGCAGATGTTTTTTGGTTGTCCTAAATAATTTTAATATTGCTCAATCATTGCAATCGAAATTATTGTAAATTACCAAAATTCTTCCATATTCATTTTTTTAAATACCAGTTTTATAAAGCATTTTCACTATTTTTACCGAAACATTTCTTACCAAATTGATTTTATTTACTTAAGTAAGAAAACAGAAATTTCTTTAAAGGAAATGCTTCATAAATGGAAGGAGAATAATATTTCACCAAAGAAAACTTATCAAGTATTATTAAATACAAACACAGACAGGAAACGCTACATTAAATTATTAGTAGGTTCGTTGCGGAAGCTTACACAAATTTCATCATCAAACTTTACCAAAGAACTCAAACTAATCCGGTCGTCTGAGCCATTTTAATTTAACCTTTCATTTAGAATCAATCCACAAAGGAGACTGTTTCAATACAAATCTAAAAGCTTATTTGTGTAAAATATAAAAGGAATTCCATTCAGAAATTAAATATATATTTATATATAAAGGTAAAATATTTAAAAGGAAAATAAATACACACAGAAAACATTAACTCAATTACTGATATAATGCCGAAAACGTACCAAAATTATTAAACAAATTCCAAATTCCATGTCTCTAGTGAAACTTTTACAGAGACCTTTAACTGATTGCAATCAAGTGAATAATTTTAATTCAACCTTTCATTTGGCATCGACTCTCGAGGGACTGGCTCTCACGAAATCGAGCTAAGGTCGATAAAGACTCAAGCTAATGAGTGAATTTGGTCAGAGCACATAAATCATCGGGTGTTGAGGTGAGTGGGGGTCACAGGATGTGCTAACACCCTTAAAAGCGTGGACAATATAACATGCACAGTATCGAACCGAAGATAGATGAGACAGAGGGCTAATATTGAAGCGAGTTCATTTCCGAAAATTAGAAAGTGTTTGGTATGAAAGTTTAAACATACGCTGTGAAATGTGTCGACTGATCGTTTTAAATGTATTCACTTTAGAATTATTTTATCGATTTTGGAGTTGATTTTGAAAGTTGACAGAAAGAGAAGTTTGAGTTCGTTTAAAGCTAGAATAATCAGTTATATCAAATCAATAAATAATGTGACTGATTAATAATTAATGATTTAAGGCTGTCTTCAGCTAATGTTAGAGAATAGGGACCAAATTCGGAATATTTTTTTTAGGTATAAACTACGGTTCATGTGTAGTAGGGGGGGGGGCTTGGATTTGGCGATTTTCCCTTGGATTCTGCGATTTTTACATAGTTATTATGAGATAACGAATTCATTCTGGCTTCCGGACACCTATCACTAAGGGAATTAGCTTGGCGATCGACTTTGGTAGCCAAGCAAAAGAAATTGACATCGCCAAGGGCCCCCTATACTACACTTTAACCAAAAGTACTCCAACATGAAAATTATATTCTTGCTTCACTATTTTGTAGGGCAGAGGTTCCCAAACTTTTTGTCTCATAGACCCCTAGCCATGTTTTTTGGTTTTGGGTAGACTCCACTGCTTATACCTAATAATGAATTTTTGAAAGTTTATCAACTTAAATATCTTTTTGACAGCTGGTATACAGCTTAATTTAAAATATTTAAATTTCTAACTGTCGTGAAGTATAGTGTTTAAAATCTAAGGCATACGAGTTAATTAATTAAATAAAAATTTAATTAATACTTAAAATAACTGTTATATAAAGTAACAAATGCTTTTAATGGGAGAGATGAGTCGGGTGCTTCATCCATTCTGGTGTTTCTAAAATTGCTGATATTCGTTTCTAAATTTTACTTTAAGATCTTCTTAGTGCCTATTCTGATCAGTTCCTCTTGTAATATGACATTTGTTTTTTTCTGTTAATGTGACTGTATTAATTAATTACCTACTGTGGTATTACCATATATATAATCAAAACATTCTCAAACCTAGTTTCAAAGCCTGAATAAAGGGCATTTAAATGTTGAACGTAGGTTAAAACGTCCCTTTCCTGGCAGATTGTGCGCGACAAATTGAGTTACTAGAAAAGTTCGAGACGTCCAATATTAGACTCTCATTAGCTTAATTACATGGCAAGAAACGCCGAAATGATAGTCCTTGTAACTGCAAATTAATTTTATTAAATTAAGTAAATAAATCCGTTAAACATCTGTAAAACAATCTGTCTGAACCCCTGGGGTCCATGTAGATCACTTTGGGAATCACTGCTGTAGAGAATCACTTATTTTACGAAACTACTCATTTTTATCCGAGTTGACCCCACCCCCCTCTCTTTTTAAAATTTTTTTTTATATAAAATGTGTTTCGGATTTTTTTCCCTATACCATAGTGCTAAATAAGCTATATTTTTACATGTTAAAAGAAAAAATTATTATTTACGAAGTATTTTTAAATTTTAAAAACACTATATTATAAAAACAAATGCATGAGTTACAATGTCACAAATTTTTATTAAAATTGAGGCATTTTTTCTGGTTGAAAATGTGCTCCGCGTCAAATTCCCGCTTTGGTACAAATGGCAAAAATAGACTTTAAGTGTAAGGATAATCAGCTCATTTAATATAAAATTAGTTGTTTTAAATCAGTTTCTTATAAGTCTCATTGTCGTACAGATTAATCAGTTGAAAGAAATGCACATTCTTCAAAAACTGGATTTTGAATAGTTATTTTTCACACAACCATTTATTTAATTTAAATATAAACTACCGTATTTACATGACTCTAAGCCACTCTTTTTTTTCTAATGTTAATGTTACTAAAAGTCAGGTGTAGCTTAGTATTGAAAGAGGAAATATTCGTTGGATGAAGGAAATTGAACACATGATAATGACGGTTAGAGCAATTACAGGGTAATCAATGTATTTTAAAGTTTTTTATACTAAAAATAAATTAGTTATTCACTTATTAATATTTCTCATTTTAAACTAATTTTCAATTTCGTATAAATATCGGATATTAATAAGCCATTTCACACTATTTTTTTCCCACAAAAACATGTTGAAAACTTGGAGTGCAGCTTAGAATCAATGACGGCTTAGAAATAAATATGGTAGTTGTTTTAAATTACTTTGTTATAAAATGCATTGTCGTATTGATTAATCAGTTTTATTTCTCATGAAAATATGCATTTGGCAAAAATGCGTTGTTTATATTCCTTTTGTTACACGAGCATTTATCTAATTTAAATATGTTTCATTATTTTTCTGGTTTGGATTTCAAATTAATGGGTTTGTTAATTAATATTCCTAGCAAATAAGGGTTTACATTTTCAATAAAAATGAAATGCATACAGTTTAGATTTTAATTCCATATTACCTCTTTGAATCTTTGGTCAATCACGCATAAAAAAATAACAAGGCGTGTAATTATATTTCCAATTATTTCCTATGTTAATTCCATAGGCAATTTGTTTCACACCTGATATAAAATGAATTTAAGATTTATGGCATTGAAAAATTCATAATTACACACTTCTCTGTATACTCTTGAATAAGAAGCATAAATAAATAAATAAATATTACCGAAGACTGCTACGAAGATAGAAAACAAATCATGATTAATTTAAAATTTAATCAAACCTACAACTTCTGGGGTTGTAGACAATGGATAGTCTAATACTTTAATTAGTACGAGGGATTAAGGCAAGAATTGAAATGTCTCGTCTTTCATAATTATGATCTAATATCAATGATTTATTACTAATAAGTAATTAGTGTGTTCCATGTCTTATTGTTTTTATTAAAAATGGCTCGAAGAATAAATTATTGCTACATAAAATTTTAGGAGGTTATTTGTAATCATAAAATAAAATTATAATCGTTAATAATATAGCTATTTTTGATTTATTATTAGATCAATTAGTTTAATACTTATCACTCCTTATATGAAATGAAGTCTTGCACTTAGAATATATGTACTATTTAAGAAAAAGTAATCAATTTTATATAAAGCTTCTTTTTCTTTTTTTTTACGAATTCTTGGGTCGTCTTTTTTTCTTTGTGTTCAATGCTTTTAAACTTGTTATAATTGTACAAAAAATTTAGCAAAAATTCTCTGATACAGAATATTACAACTTACCTATGAAAATATAAAATTTATTAAATTAGATTAATATTCATGTGAGTTTTAAAAAATAGTTTTATAAAATCGAATTGAAAGGATTATTTTCATTAAAAAAATTATATTTATTTAATATGCTTAAATATATGAAGTCTTTTTATTATTTGCTCTGTTTAGGTATCTTTTGAAAAATAGTATGAATGAAGAGATACTTTAAAAGCTTTTTTCAGAAACTTCCTACAAATATTATTGAAGAACTTCTTATTCTTATTTTCGTTTTTTATAACAATGTTTACAAAGCTCAGCAATTTATGTCATTATTATTCTTGAAATATTAACTTTTCACTGCGCGAAATTCGGTAATCGTTTTTCCAAAGAGAAGCTTTCACATTATGCATGCTAAACATATAAAAAATAATGTAGATATGAAAAAATAAGGGAAATCGTAAAGAAAATGATTAGACATTGTTTTAAGTATAAAAGATAAGAAAAACTGCATAATTTTATTTCAGCGTTACTTTGAATTTAATACTTTTTTTCGTTTTAATGACGCCAAATAAAACAGATGAAAGTATTGATACAAAATTTGAATACGAAAAAAAAAAAAAAACCCTTCTAAAACATACTAATTTTTTTTCAAAAAAATTTCATGAAAGACATTTTTCAAGTTCATTTCCGATATAACGTGATTAATATAACTTTAGTCAAGCTCAAAATACTACATTCATTGTTTTTAAACAAAGGGCCCAGCTATATGTCTTTCCTGAAATCTATTATTTATTCAAATCAAACAAAGGGTCTAACGAAAAGCAATAAGTAAACATTTGACAAAAACCTTCATTGTTAGCAAACTAAATGCAACTTGACATTTATCCACGTAAGCTTACCGTTACAATGATTTATGTTAACGGATAATTGTTTTCATCATGTGTCACAACTTTCTTACTGACGATGATGCATTATTTGGCACATTTGCAAGAAACTCTGAAATTGACAACCCTGAGAATGGCAACTTTCTAACGTGCAGTCTCAACATACTTCATTCCAGTTTATGATTGGTGCATAATACCTATTGTTTTATAAGTAATCTGAGGGAAGGTTTCCGTGGACATTAATAATCTAGTTAAACACTAGAGCTGTCATCAGTTTGAAGGTACCTGTTGCGTTGAATTGCATTTCAGTTGGAAAGTAACGGTGGTTAGGGTAATGAATTGAGCAATTTTCTGTCAAGGCTTTGCACGGAAAATGCCGCTTAATTTAATGCGACCCGAAATCCTAGCATTCCACGACTGCAAAATGAGGGGAGGTTAGTTCTTAAATCGGCAAGGGGTGAGGGGGAGTTGCGTTATCAGCTTCATTTGGTAAGCGCGCCACGTGAATAAACGACAACTTGATAAGGTCGAGAGTAAGTAGCTGGAATATCAAACAAAAAGGTTACGACGAAAAAATGGAAATCCCAGGAGAATTTTAAACTCCAAGAAAATGCTTTATAAAAATTTACTTTTTTAAGGCCATTTGCTGAAGTAAAAGAAAAAAAAAAGTAACAATTCAGAGAATATTCAGAATATTACTTATAAAAATAACAGTTATTAGACATTTATTCCAATGGGAATTGAACATAAAAATTGTACCTAGAATTCTTTTATAAGAAAAAATAAAAAGAAAGCGTTGGTTCGAAGAATGAATTCAATAGTTCTTTAAAATTATTATTATCAAACTTTTCATTAAATAAGAAAAAATTGCCGAGTGAAAATATTCTGGCGCTTAGCCAGCAATAAAAGCACATTTTTCAGATCCATGTTTTTGTGTATTTATAAACGATGATTATATAATATATAAGTCTGTAAAAAATGAAACAATATATCTTTTATTTTACTTTATTGTATATTTATTTAAGCATATGTTGCAACAAAAAACTTATATTGTAATGCTACATAATTATAACGATAATGAGATGAAAATCTTTTGTTAATTTTGAAGATGTGTAATTTTTTTATTCATTACGAACCAATTAATTAGTTCATAATTGTTCTACTTACTCAACAAAAAAATTATAGGGTTGTATGAGGGGGTGTGTATCAGAGAATTTATTTTTGTTAATTATTTCTGAGTCTGTTTCCATGATTGATAGTAAATTATTTTTTTTTATGATTTTCTCTATGAATTTTATCTCTAAATGGATACTATAATGCGACATTTCTGTGTTGTAAATATATGCATAGGTTTATGGTTTAATCTGTATCGTTTTGATTTATTTAAATTGTAAACACTTCACATACTTTATTGAGAATAATGCCATAGACAGAATCGTAAAAAGTATTATAAGTGATTTATTTGCTGCTTATTCTTCCAATAAAATAACATTCTCTTATTTCACATTTTCTATACTCCTATGTTGAAGCTAAGTATTTATATCAGTACTTTATACAAGCCTCTTTCATATTAATTCATAAACCCCAGATATCTATTTATGTGTAAATGAGGTCATTTTTGTTAAAATTTATATTCGAAAAAATATTGGCTGTATCAAAGAAAAAATGAATAATCGTTATGAATTATCGATAAATAGTGATATGCAATTCTACACAGCTTATTCTATGTTTCTTTTATGTATAAATTTTGAATATATTAAAGTTCACCTGAGTATTATCGCTAAGCAGCTTCTAAACTGCACAATATAAAGTCGAGTGACTTCCAAAATTTGTGTATTTTCTAAAAATTTATGCAAAATTACAAAAGAGAGAGTACCTCGAGAATATTTTACGGTTACTACATAAAACAAATGTTTTTATTTTGTAAAAAAGAGCGCGTTTATTTCGCCAAACTGTCATGATATAAAATAGCATTGCATGATAAATGGTACAAAACTGGACATTTTTCGATAAAATGTATTTTTATATGACTTTCAAAGAAGGCCTTTGCAACAATAAAATAAATTTACTTTTTGATGAAAACGCGATATATTTCAGTATCATAATACTTTTATTCATATCAGATTAAATATATCGAGTTCAATTTTAATTCTTTTAATCAAGTGTACTCAGGTTTCTTTTTATAAAGAGCTAAAAAAATTAATCTTCTTGAATATCTAACTATATTTTCAATACCCTGCGGGGAATTTCTAAAACAATTATATATATATATATATATATATATATATATATAATCCACCTGATTTTTTGCATTAAGGTCTCAGCTGAGGAACCTCATATGAAAGAAATATGCCATTTGCCTGTTTCAGGACTGTGACAGAGCGGAGATTAATGTCCTGAGTTTCTGTACATGGTTGAGTCATGAGCTGATTCATGAAAAAGATCGTCATGTGAAATAGATGAGTTTATGGATATTAACTCAAGCTGAGTGTAAAAATTACTTACACTGGCATAGCTAGTTCAGAGTGGGTTCTGTATCAAAATTCCTTGAGGGACCTTTTTTGAAAAAAGAAATAAAAGACACGTCAAAGTATCAGAATGTTTCACATTTTGGGACCCCTGTAGCTTCGGAGCCCCAAAATGTGAAACTGATACTGGTATCACTGATACGTAACCAGCTACGCCTCCGTCACGAGACTAGATGTGGAAGTTCAGGGAATATTATATTCATCCAACAATTGATTCCAATATCGATTTATGATTCAAAATTACACTATTCCTTTCTTATTGCCCAATGAGTAGTTCTGCGGAGATTTTATATCTAACGCAATTAGAAAACGGGAATAAAATGTTAATTACATCTGAGGTCTACAATTCTATACATACAGGATGTATATGTGCGACAGTTACACACACTTTCAGGACAGATAGAGTACACCTAAAAGATGGAAAATCACACGCGAATGCATGATCGGAAACGCATTCTTGGGGCCATAGGAAAGACAAAACACAAGAAAGACAGGACACGAATAAGAGTAGAAAACGTGTTTATTATCTTGTATACAGCAAAAAATTAAGAAAAAAGAGCATTAAAGGAACAATTAGGATGCATGTCGTGGTGATAGGGGTGTATGTCATTAGTTTGCAGGTACCATCAGACAGTCATAAGTGAAATACCGACATAACTAGTGATAGCCTGCATACTGGTACTGGGATTGCTCAGTACCGTATTCAGTACAGTCTCCTCGTTGTTTGGAGTTTTTATTCTTCTCTCTGTGTGTCCACGACGAAGGATTCTCTGTCTAATAATCTCTGGTGCAAGCAAGCAAAGAAGGGGAGTTTGCCTCCTGAGATAACGTTGGTTGTACAACCGCTGCGCTGCTCGTCTATAGCAATCAGAGGTTCCGTATGCCAGATTCATATCAGTGAGATCGGTTTTCGTGTACGACTACTTTGATGGCAAGTGAAATGAAGTTTCATAGCGAGCGTGGCAGTAAAATCCGCAAGGGCGTAAATAACGTCATCTGATACTTCGGTTTGTGTAGCTCCATCTGTCGCTTACACCAACTGAAGACTTCCCAGCGTTTATGCTGTACTAAGAATAATAAACATGGTTTCTCCTCTTATTCTCCTCTTGTCTTCCTTGTGTTTTGTGTCGTAACTACAACGCCAGGAAAGCATTTCCGACAATGCATTTCTATGTAATTTCCCCTCTCAGATATACTCGATCTGCCCTAAAAGTTTGTAACAGTTGTACTGATACACCTTGTGTACAATAAAGATCTAACATTATGATCACCAACTCAATAGTGCGTTGCACCAACTTTGAAATGCAAAGCCGTAGCACAACTTGGCTTGACATTTGGATGCCACTAATTCTTAGTAGAAGACTGGAATCAGAATGTACCAAATGTCAAAGAATCAGTTACACAAAGTCTAGATAATCTGACATAATGGTGTTTGATATCTAAGCTGCCTTTCTATAAAAGCCCACTAAACTGTGTGTTCCGAAACGCTTGCACTTGGACCTGCAATGTATAGGGAGGTCAGCTGAGCCATTGTCTGGCACCGAGTTTGCTTTATCAAGCAGAAAAATCTCTGACTTCTCCATGTAAGATATGTTCTCAATGACTTTTCTCTGGGAGGTGCAAGAGTGTAATTTCGGAGATTTTCGTTCTGAGAGTCTTAGATCTATTACAATCTGCCCTCTACCAAATTCGCTTAGATCAATAGTTTTTCCCATCATTCGCAAAAGTGCAGAAATGATTTCTTACTTTCTCCAGAAACAATTAAATACCATTCCCAGTTAATTATATACCTTGCACGTCATTCAAACGAGTTCATTGGAAAATGTGACCTGAGTCATAATGTTTCAGCTCATCAACATATATCTCTCCTTCGTTTCTTCTTTTTCATTCATTAAATTTCTTATCTACCATTAAATTTGAAGCATAATCTGAATTCTGTCGAATTTCTACTTTCTTCCACAAATATAAATTATTACAATTATTTTTATTCAGCCAAATTCTTTCAAAACAAAGAATAATTAAATTTTTGAAAAATTGTACTTTTTCTTCAAATTATGAAAATATTTTTGTGAAATATTTAAAAACCTACAAATATTTTCTTAAAAACAGATGGAAAAAAAACACGATTTCAAAACCCAGAGAAAAACCTAGCTCTACAAAACATTTATTAGTTTTCTCTCCGAATGTGTACATCATTTCATTTAAAAACATCAGTCCAAATTTGAGAAGAAATCATAAAAACAGACCAAAGAATTGGATTTAAATTTACGGATTTAGAGTGTCTGGTAGAGATTGATCGATTGTTTGTGTGTGTTTTGAACTTTAAAACTACATGGGTGGAATGCTTGAGGGAATCGAAGCTCTCTAAAGGATTTAGAACTACAAATATCGGCCTACCGGGAAACATTATCTATACACTCACACCCTTTAAAAATCGAAAATATTCTTTTACATGGAGAAGGCAACTTTAAACGGAACTTATTTGAACATGAAATTTATATGGCTATATTGATGACAAATCTTATGAATTTGAACCACGATCACACACACAAGCGACGCGGGCGATACCTGAACTGGCAATACTCTCCAAACTTCTGTATAGCACCAGGGCTACGGATGAGTGAGTATGTGTTCATAAACGCCACACTGTAAGGTTATTCGAGTGCTATTGGTAACGGACCTGGTAGTTTTGAGCAATGGTCAAGCGAAGAGATGATTCATGAATTAATATGCTTTTCCTCTTCACTTCTATATCACATCACGTTCGAACATCGATGCTGTTTTCATTTAACTCATTCACATCGCGAAGCTTAAATCATTACAAACTAGTTGCCACACATTTTATTCTATTAAACAATGTATGCATTGCGCTTAAAATGTTATTACTTTGTGCGAGATACATAAATTATTCCTCCCCAGTTCTCTAAACAGGATAGTTAGACCATTTCCAGAACAGGTTATGAATCCATTTCTACAGTCCCAGTAGAAAAGTTCCTGCTTGAGAGTACGAATATTGAAACACATTATAATAACATAGCTATTGATGTTAAAATTAATGCCATGTATTTCAAATTCGATTCCGAATCATGCTTGGATTTAAGGACCAATTAGATTTAAAAAGCACAACTTTCCAACAATTCATGATGGTCCTTCTGATGGAATAGCTGTTTGAAAGCCTGTTTTGCAGGCAGTAAAAAAATACATCCATAAAAAATATGCATTTATAATGTTTCTACTTATTACTAATTAAACAAAAAACTATAATAATTTTTCTCATTAGAGTGGCATGGATGTGAAGAATGGAATGCAACTCAAGTATCGACGTTGTCACTTGACAGTATTAAAATTATGTGATTTCCTATTAAGGTTGACCTCTAAGGAATCACGTGTTCTACTATGTTCTACGTAATTCTGAACCGAGATTAAGGGACAATGGTGACATTTGCGCTGGAAAAGTATTGTCTAAATTTCCAAACCACGGCAACATGAGGAATTTGAATTTCGGCAGATGTGATGGGCATCTGCGCCTTCATATGGCATATCTTTAGTGGCAACTAGATTCGAACTCGTGATTAAGAAGAAGCTTTACTCTCACGCTACGAGATCACAACCATTAACACTCAGTTACAACTGTCTCAGCATGGGTTCATTGGAAACGGTTAGTGAAGCTTGAGTCCTCTGAGAGACAGACGGAGAAAACACTCAGTATAAGCATAGAGATACTTTGAATTTTAGTCCAACCGCATCTTCATGTCTTTTTACAGAGTTCTAGACTCTAAATCAAACGTGCTTAAAATCCACACATTGATTCGGCATGGATGTGGAGAGTAAAGTGGCAGTCTAGACAGTGGTGTAACGGAAAATATTAGGGTCTCCTTTCAAAGTCAGGTTTTGCTTTAAATATTTTATAAATTGCTTAAGAGGGTAGGTTCACGAAACAGGATCTGTATCTCGTTAAAAATATTCCTTAAAATAGTTATTTTTAAGGAACATTTATAAACATTCTATTGAATAAAAATCTCCAATTTTTTTACTGAATATTCTTTGAGCCATAATACATAATTTAATCAGATATTTTATGGATAGGATGTCTAGTTATTTTTTTAAAAAATATTTTTTGCACTAATCTGTTTTTTTTTCAAAAACTGTTAAATTTCATAATGTTTAATGCTATAAATTATAAGTCAGAATATTTTTTTGAAAAAATTCCTAGATTAAAGTATGTATTAGAGTGTAGTTATTAATTATGCAAAGTTATAAGCTGTTAAATGAAGTAGTTTAGGAACAAATATTCCTTATATGGTAAAAATGTTGAGAAAAATGGATTTTAGTAATGGATATAGTAGACTTTGACAGGTGGTAAAATATTTTCAAAAAAATATTAAAAATGCTTCTACTGCACGTAGAATGATAATTTTCACACCATTAGGAACGTAGAAATTCATATTTTATTAAAATGGGAAAAGTGAAAAATGTGTTTGGGGGCCGAAATTAATGGACCTTACTTAGCGTCAGTCAAGCTTTGGCCCCCTTGGAATCCTGTCCACCTTACGATGCGGGGGTTTCAGTATTACGTTACATCACTGAGTCTAGGTGTTAAACTTGTTATCTGATCATGGTTCAAAGTTATAAGATTTATTGGCCATAGTTAGTGGAACTTGTGTCAGTTAGAAATATAAGCAGCTAAAACTGTCCAATAAACAAATAATTTCAAAGTCCAATCTCCAAGGATTAATTTTTGTTAATATTTCAATTAAATGGCTTAGTGTAAAATTCCATAACTTTCCATTTATATGAGAGTTGAAACTTTAAGCAGTACGTTTTTCGCATTTTATTTTAGCAAAATAATGTACATTTCCTTAGAATATTCATAAAATATTGCGTGCTGCTACACGTTTCTCTCTCGTATGTTCAACATAACAAAACAGTAAGAAAAAGTATATGGTGTAAAGTCTAGTAAGAATGAAAAAGAGTACAATTCCACATAATATGTGTAGTGTACTTTCATAATATCGGATCATCCTTACTCACAGTATCGATTCTTGATCCTTGCATCTTATTGGTTGTTGGAATCTCTTATTGAATCCCATTGGTCGGAAGAAATGTCTTCTAGCATTTTTTTTTATCTTCCCAGAATTCCTCTCTGATGAAGGGAACATATATATTCGAACTTTGTTGTGTTGGAAATAAAGTTTGCTTTTAATAATCCTGACAATTACTTTGCAACCCCAACACACGCCTAAATATGTAAAAAAATTTCACTGAATTTTTTTTTTCATTTTATTTTTTATTCGAGTATGTGGCATATTTTGTTTAAATTTCTAACAAACAATGTGTGAATTTTAGAAGCAACTGTAGAGCTATTTTGCAACTACTGTTTGAAAGTATCAAGCAGGAATTGTGGAATATATTGAGAGTAATGCTGAAAAGGAACACTTGCAACTGTTAAAAGCTAAAATATATATTTTAGAATACAAATAAATAAATAAAAGTTGTTTTTGTGGTAATAATTTACTATAAACTACAATTTACTAATTATCGCGAATTAAAAACATTTGGCACAATAAAATTAAAATAAGAACTTTAACCTTAAGATACTTAAATACTAATAAATTAAAATTGTTATAGCCGTTACCTGCCCGCTTTGCTTGGTATTTAATGATGTTGAATGACTGTATGTACAGTTTTTAAGCCATTGATATCTAATATAACCGTTAAGCTTTCAAATGTACTGAAAAGTATTCTTATAACCTTTACCTCTTGATTTAAAAAAGGACAGAACTTCTCTCAATGACTACAGTTAATTTATTTCTTACACCCTCACAGTCCCTCTTGGGGGTCTATTAATTAATATTTACCGTTCTTAAGGATCTCTGCTCAACAAAAGATACGTGCTTTCCAAATTTCAAGTCTGTAGGGGTCTAATAGTTAAAAAAAACAGGAATTCTTTTATTAACCTCTCGTTACCCCCTCGGTAGTCAATTTCGGTAAAATCTGTTCTTTGCGGAACTTAACAAAATATGCTTGACAAATATCAAGTCTGTAAGACTAAAAGCTCAGAAACAGAAACAATTGTCTGAACAATTGTCCCCAGCAACCCACCCTTGGGAATTGATTTCCTCAAAACCCATCCTTAGCGGAGATCTATTAAAAAAAACATGTTTACCAGATTTCCTGTCTTCAGATCTAATAATTTGGGAAATCTTTTCATGAGCGAGTGAGTCTCTTTTCTCCTTTTATATTAGATAATCATGCTCAAGCAGTAGTGCACACAAAATATTTTCAAGGAGGGGGGGGGGGGGTCCATGGTTGAAAGTCCCCCAACTCGTATCATACCTCAAGACAACACCAATTGATTCTTCTGATTTTGTTAACAAAAAACAGTAAAAAATAAATTATTGAATTAATAATTAGCATTAATTAATAAAATAAATTATTAATTACAAGTAAATTAAATTTTACGTTATATATATATATATATAGGATTATATCATCAATCGAAAAAACCTCAAGAGCTTTGGGAGGTGTCCGGACCCCCAGGACACCCCCTTTGTGTGCGCCACTGTGCTCAAGTGTTAGAAATTCTTTTATAAACACATATATATATTAAACAATATACATTCAAAACTTTACTTAAGTAAATAAAAATAACTTATTAATTAGGAAAATAATTAAATTTAATTTTCGTTGTTAGTAGTAGTTAGTACTGCTCCCCCTCCCCCTCCTTTGGTAAAAATGTAAAAGGGTTTTTTTAATCTTTTTTTAATATTTATACATTTTAGAATTGAAATCTATATAAAAATGAAGATTGCATTTTCACTGTTCTATATTCATAAACAAAATGAGTTTTAGTTACTGTGATTCGAAAAGGATTTGCCTACTTAAATTAAATCTTCTTCTAAGCTTGTGATGGATCGGACAGCCCATCAATTATATAATATTTAAATACAAATTTAATCACTTACTTTAGGAATGTCTTGGCTATACACATTCAAAATAATATAAGATACGTCTAAGTTGATCTACTTCAAGTCGACTTTAATCCAATTTAAATATATAATTGACAAATCGTCAATCTTAAATATTAAGCAAATAATCTAAGGAACACTCTCGCCTAGCTTTCTATTACTTTACGTTAATCACTCACTGATATTATTTAGCTTCTAACCTCTCTCTCTCTTTTGAACCTTAAAGTTAATGCTTAAATATAAGCTTTGATTTGAATAAGTCACATCTTCTTCATCGGGAGAAATTTTGCAATAAAATAATATTTAATGAAAGTGTTTCCCCATGAGGATTAATACGAGGTACGCTCCTTACAAGCCGTTACAAGCTCCTTTATAAAAACTAATTTAAAGTTAATTTTTAATCCAAAATTTATGTGAAAAAAACTGCAATTTTTTATAAATATCCAAAAAGAAAATGATTGACTGAATATTCACATGTATTTTGATGTTAATTCCAACTAGTTCCAGAATACCATTGAATTATTACTAATTTACCAAGTAAAGAGAACGTTTTTAATCCATGAATATTTTACTTCGAAAGGAAAAATTCTAAAGATAATTAATCGCTTGAAATAAACATAAAAATAAATAATAATCTTTCGTTTACATAGTAACATATATAACTTATTTTCCCTATTTTATCTGCATAGCTACAACATGACTCAATTGTGGTGCGCAACTGCAATGCTCATCAATAATACATGTGGGAAACGTGAGCTATCAAACATTAACACACAATTCTCGCTTACATAATTATGAGACAATAAGATTTTTATTTTATAAAGTATCGGGTGTATCGAATTCTCACAGCTGCAT
>BMAO01015102.1:0-47899 GCA_019973975.1 Trichonephila clavata | reverse complement strand
ATTTCTTTAATTTTCCAATGATTTACTTTACATCAAAGTAGTCATTACGTATGTAAAATTTCGTTTCATTTTCATGACTTCTTGGGGCGCTAATTTTTTTGTCAATGAATGTTTCTCATTGGAATTGTTTTACCATCACTTAATTCTTTTTCAATTCTTTTTACATAGGTTTTTTTGATGGCTTAGCACATGCTGCAGATAATGTTGCCAGTGGTATCTTTGGATGAAGCTTACAATTCGAAAGACTTCATGATTTTTTTAAAAATAATATATTAAAAATTTGAAAACTTAAGATAATAATCGATGTAGAATGTGAAATAAAAATAATTATTTGCATACATTGTAGTTGCTTTTCTTTTAAAAACTTTATTACTTGAATAAAAATTAAAACATATTTCATGTATTTTAAAAATGTTTCAGCAAGTCAAAAAAATTAACAGATTGTTTTTGAAAGCACTTACATATGTACGTATATATATATGTTTGTGTATAACCATTTATAGTCAAAATTCTAAGAGAGCTAAACAATGAATAGAAATGGAACAACACAATGCAGGTCAAAATAAGAGAGCTACAGTTCCATAATTGCAAACACATAGCCTTAAAAATTGAGACACTGTAAAGATAAATATACTTTTTAACACTAGAAAATCCGGGTTCTCATTTGTAGACCAAATCTTTGAGAATCACAGTGCATGAATTCTTAATTAGCTTGAATGGCACGTTCAAGGTCACAGAGTGAAACACATAAATATTATTCATTACAAAAATAATAAAACTTGAATATTCATCGATTGCTTTAATATTTTAAAACAGCAAGTATATACTTCAAATACCATCGAATAAATGTACACAAATAGAAGGAAATACACATTATGCTTTAAGAATATGAATTACTTCAAAATCTCAACCACAATTTTGTGAGAAACAACTTGACGATGACAGAAAATTCCTTGATTTTTTACATTTATTTCCTTTAAATGAAAAAGATAAAAAACAGTATCTTTTCTATGTTTGATGATGACGCAATCTTCGGCAGATAATACTTGTTCACAGAAGAGATCTTGTTTGCTAGAGGATTTTTTTCCCGTAGAATATATTAGTATGTTAAGAGAGGCCAAACCGTCTCGCGCTTTTTATATTTCTACCACCTTTTTATTTAATTTGAGTGTTGAGCCAACAATTTTTTTTTCAAAGAAGAAGAAAGTTAGGAGTTTAAGTTAATAGTCTGATTAACTTTCGATTCTGATCGATATTTAAAGAAGATTTTAAATCAATACTGGAGCGATCCCCCAAATATCTCTGTGGGAAACTAACCGAAATCTTTCAAAAGTTAGATTCTTCAGATAGCGGGGTTTTTATTTGGCGGAATGTCTAGGGGTTTTTACGATGCATGGGTTAATTTTGAAAAATAGAATAGACAACATGGTTTAAAGAAACTAAATAATTTATTACAAGTTATAGGAGAGTATTTACATGGGAAATATTTACAAAATAGAAATTAGGACACGCATACATTTATATAGGAATATTTATATAGGCAGACATTAATATAGAAACATTAATATAGGAAGGATAGATAGTCAGTCCCTTCTGGAAAGACGGTAGAGATTAAATAAAACTCATTATGCGATGTGCTGGTGACTTACCGCCTGATGTCGGCAAAACAAAATCGGACGCGCTAAAACGATGCTTCCTAGTCGATGGTTAGTGGGCCTCTGACGAAAAAATTGGCATCAGCGTTTTAATAAACCCGCTAGATGGCGTTGCTGTGGAATGCTGTTTTGTATAACATTGCCATCCTGTGCAAAGGGATATGATCTAAACTTTTACAAAAAGAGAAAGTTCTATGGGGTATCGTATATATATATATATACACACTGGTTTCCAAAAGTTTATCAAAAATCGTAAATTGCGGAAAACACGGAGTAAATATTCGTAAAATTATTCTAAATTTCTTGCGGATATTGATTGAGAGAAGTAGAAACATTGGGTTTATGCAAAACTTTTCAGTCGACTACGTCCTGCGCGAAACTCCGGCGCGTGTCGGAACGCGGAGAAACCGATTCACGCAGCATAGGCAGTTCAGACAAGCTTCGAGCAACTGCTGGGCGACGGAATGCTTTTAAACATCAAAAAGGTGACTGATGGAACAAAGGAACCAATTGGACATATTTAAGAGAGAGAGAATCCTTGGAAAGCTGGAATCCACACGATCACAAACCGAAGTGTCTCGAATTCTTAATGTGGTCTATCTGTGATCTCACGACTGTGGCAAAGGTTTCAAAGAACGGGAGATATTACCCAGCAACCAGTATCAGGTCGACCAAGAGTCAAAACCCCCCGCCAAGACCGATACCTGGTAATAAGTGCGCAACGTCAGAGGGGCAGTACTGCCAGAGCACTGGGTTCGGCGCTCTTAGTCGCCACAGGAATTTTTATTCCTATACAGTTTTATTTTAAAGAAGCATTATATAAAAATATATTTAAAAATATATGAAATATTACACATATATAAATGGATGCTTGTATATTTGTATATATAAAATACCTTCACACCAACAACGTTCAACCTATTACAATGAAAATTGATATGTGTCTGTATTTTTGTGTAGAACGGTTTTGTGCAATCCTCTTTGTTGTAGCTCCCTACCATGTAGCGCTACATCAAAGCAACTTTTGCAACGTTCAATCAATCGCCAAGTTTACAACGTGGTCGCAAAAATGATGCCAACTTGGCTCTATTGCTAACGTTTCGCTGTGTTTTCTTTGAATCGCCATCATTATATCAGGAAAGGCGTTGCTTGCTAATATTATAATTTTAACATAAAATAAATACAGCCGAAAGTAATATTAGCGTATTACACATCCAGATATAAATTTTTTTAATTTTATTTTAAGCATTCATTACACAAAATTTGTAATAAAGTGTTACTTTTGCTGAGCAGAGATTAAATCAAGAAGGTGTTTTCAAAAATCGAACCACAAGACAGTTACGTAAAATTTTATATATGTAAAAAAATTATTATTATCAGTTATTACCTTTAAACTTAAAATTTAACAATTTTTATTTTTTTTTCAGATGAGATATGCCAAATTTTTTTTTTTTTTTTGTTTAACTTGCAATTCACGTAAAATCAACTCAATAAAACTTATTTATTCTTCAATCTGTATTGTTTAATTTTTCAATTCACCGGTGCGAAGAACAGGTATACCAACTAGTATATATATATATATATATATAATATATATATATATATATATATATATATATAATATATATATACATAAATATGCACATATAACAGTGAATTATTAAATGAAATCACAGCGTTATTCCCCATTGAAAAAAATTACAAAGCATTATGATTTTTTTAATTTTTTTTTTCATACGTAAAATATTTTCTTAAGGAAATATTGGTCACTGTTTACAGAAAAAAGCATTTAAGTTCAATAAATGCGCATGTGTCTTGTATGTAAGCATAAAAAATTTGGAAATATATAATGCATAGGTTTCCAACCTTTTTTGAACTGTTCTAATAAATATTTCGATATCACCCCTGTTTTAGTGAATATTTCGACACCGCCCCCTTTTCTAGTAAATATTTCTATACCACTCCCCCCTTCCACTCGTACATAATACATGGTGAAAGAATGCTGAATATATGGTACATAAATTTTAAAAAATATCCTATTACTCTAAAGCAGAATATTCTTTTAATTTCATTTTTTTTTCTAAACTCCCAGTTCTTTTATTTGTGAATCTGAAATATCTATTGCCACAAATATATTTAAATGCGTAATATGACATATTTTAGTCATAAGTAGGATAGTGTTAGAATGGAAACGCTACTGAATTTCTTCTTCATTTAAATGAGTGGAATAAAATATTTTTAGATTACCTGTTATAAAGACAGGCAGGGGTTTTGATGATACCAAGTAATTCAGAATAAGCTATTGCTTTCAAAATAAATATAAGTTGACAGTTTCAGCGTTTAAAGAATCCCGTTAATTCCTGGTTAACATATTTAATTATGTTTCTTGTATAATATACGTAAAGAAATGCATTGGACGAAACATTTTTCCTACTGCTCACAGACATTGACAACACATACACTACAGAAATTGAAATGCACTATATCATTCAATTTAATGTACGTCTGAATGTAATGTAATCTTTTATGTTTTTCATCCACTTCCCATTCTACCGAAATATGTAAATTTTCGTACATGTGATGAGTGAGTGAGTGAATGTTAACGTCGCACTGTTTAGCATCACGAGAGCTTTTGGCGACGGTCCGTGTAATTTTGAACCATGGTCAAAATGTGCGGACGACACCTGATCCGGCAACCCCCCCCCTTTCCTAACTACCACACCACACCACGGGAGGACGTTTGAGCTCTCGACAGATTTGACGTGCATCGCTCCCCTACGCGCCAAGTCTTCAGTGGTACTGGGATCGAAATCATAATACGTTAGCCATGATCCGATGCCTAGACCACTTGGCTACCGCGGCCACTTCGTACATGTCTTATAGGAATGATTTAAATGCATACAATCAACATAAGGTAAACAGTATTCAAGTTTACTTTTGTTAGTACATAATTAGCGTTTTTTTTTAGTCTTTTTTGGTTAATTTGCCCAAGCCCCTCCGTGTCATCTGAACGCCCCCCTGAATGCCACAAACGCCCCCAAAAGGGCGTTATCGCTCACGATGAGAATATATGATATAGTACAATGCAATGTTTTTAATCGCGTTTAATATTCAAGGTGTTGTATGTGGTACTAATTGATATCAGTGTTACCCGACAGATTCAAATATGCACCAAATAAGGCGATAACGTAGCAATATGAATAGCTTGATTTTTATCGTTTGATATTGTGGGTTTTACGTAAAAGATCGTTATTTTTTCTTTGTTTTTTTTATTATAGTAAGCCTATTAAATTCAATATCTCGGAATCTATTAAAAAAAATAAAAATAAAACCCATTTTTTTAGACCGATATTGTTGCATTATTAACAAGTTCTATTTTTGATATTTTTTCCGTTCTTTAATGGGTACCTCATTAATAATTGGTGACTACTAGAACCACTTTTAAGAAGAGTCTGAGAGTTCCGCCTTTAATTATTACTGATTAATAGATATGCCACATTCATACATATTGACAATTTTTTATTATAAGACAAGTGTCTCCAAAACTTTCAGCCTGAGGGTCGTATTAGGTTCCAAACAAGCAGCTGGCGGAAGTTGGAAAAATTAGAGATTATAAAAAAATAGTTGTATCTAAAAGATCTAAAGAATTTAATTTAATATATTTTTGCAGAAAATTACATAGAAAAAGCAAAATTTCATCTGATCGTCCAAGATGAATCACTTTTTTTTAATTGCGTTTTATATTCTACGTAAATATATACCCAGATTGTTGTATACATAACCATAAAAATAAATCTTAATTTATATAAAGATTTTTCATGTCAATTTTATAAATAAGGAAGCAATAATATCCATCAAAGCTGATCATTTTAAGCGAATAGGATGTTTAAATGCATGTCTACATAAGATGAGAAGATATAAATGGAAGTTTAAAGTACCGTATTTGTATTTTTATAGTAGTTTGACTAGGGGAAAAGATAACGTGATTTGTATAGGATGATCTTCACTACTAGAGAAAGAAGTAAATTAGTAAGAACATAAAATAAAAATTACGACTACTATTATGGCACGGACTACGTTCTGTTTCAAAACATATTTTTACCAGTGGCTTTGCTTGAATTTATGTCTTTAAATAACTGCGAAGCCATAACCATTATCATTACAAAGTAAATAAAATATGATGATAATTTTTCATTGTGCTTGACTAGAATCATTAAAATTTTAAAAATTCTAAAATTGAGCTTTGTATAATAATTGAAAACATACTTTATTATAATAATTTACAACAAAAATTCACAATAAGTTAAAATATTTTTTTTTAAAAAGTTGAAATTATCTACATTTAATATATATTTCCTCTTTAAAAGAACTCAAAACAGAATATTATTCTAAAATGCTACTGTACATTATATTTTATGTTCGTCCGTCAGTTGTAAATTTGTGAAGATTTCGGGCATTTGACACCCGCGAACAAACTACATTTTAGTTGGTCATGTGAAAAACATTGCTTTTCCAAATGCTACACTGTTAAACGATATTATTTTTCTTGCGTTTACAGCAGCAGTAATACTGAGTTTGACTGAAATTGAATTCGATTGTGAATTGAAATGCCCGGTCAGTTGGAATAATTGGAATTCAAGGTATGATAACATTTTCCCTTTCCATAACAAAAGTTAAAATATTGGCACCAAGTATATTATTCATCAATTTTGTGATTCGAAGCCTGGTTGCATTACATAGTCGAGGATCATCGAGATTTTTTATAAGCATAACTGGTACATTTAGTGATTATGTAAGAGTACACCCGAAAGTCGAAGCCAATTTAAGCACTTCGTGGGATATAAAGTACTTTGATCTTTATTCATGATTGTATTCAGGGATAAATCTTCCTTCATCCCCTACCTCACACGTCTTTATAAGTTCAATGTTGATTTTATTAACAATGTCACTGTTAGGCGCAAATATTGATCTTGCGCACACATTGATCACAATTTAAATTTTGTTGTAAGCCTAGGTTAATTTGAGCAATAAAATCTACATCTTTTTTTACTAAATTACAAAAGTCTCTGGAAAGTAAAATATAACCTCCAGCATCTGGGCCCTAGTATCCATCACCGATTTTCAATTGCGTGTCTGCATGTTGTTCCGAATCTACGTCATTATGAATATGTACCCTCATATTCATTTTCAAACTGAATTTTTCATTTTTCGCCATTCAACTACCGTTTATCCCATAATATGTGTACTATCTCGTAAATCCTGAAGAGTCAGATTTAACGCTTTTATAGTTTTCTCGTGAGGCATCGTACTTCCATCCCTTCTAAAATCTTACATTGTAGAAGCATCCTGCCACGAGAGCTATTTTTACTAACTTTGCCGATAGGTGAATCTTCCTGGGCAATATTCAACGGTAATTTTGAAACGGAAATTGCAGTTCCTCCCTAGGAGTAGTGTCACGGCTTTTCCGGAAGAAGCCACCGCAACTGCTATCTTCTGGTTTCTTTAACGAACCTTCTCAATAAGTTTAGAAAAAACGTAGTTTCGGTTCCTCCAGGGGCGCCAAGAAAAAAAGAAATTGCGTTTGCCGGATTCTATTTTATATAATACTTGATGGAAAACGTGACTTTATTCTGGAGTTAATTGAGGGAATAATTCTGTTACTTGATGTTGCAACTATAAAATTTGAGTCTATTTCTAGAGCAATTTCACTCATTATTGAAGACATTTCCGTCGATTTCTCGCTGACTAATCATTGCAAAATGAGGTAGTTTCCTTCCAACTATTGTGAAAACCTTGGTTTCAATTATTATTAGCGTTTTATTGTATATGTGATCATTGAAAGGTATATTTCCTTCTACTGGCTGCAGTCGTCGCAAAATATCGTCCACTATGTACAATTTGTATAGATTCCAAAGATTTTGAGGATTAGAAAGACCGCAAGATGATATAAGTGTTGCGTAAAGTTCCCTAATTTCATTCGGCGATTGACATTTTATGGCTTCATTCATAGTAATTTCTAGTATATCTTCATAGTAATACCTCCACAGAAAATATCTAGGTTCAGTGTAAATGAAAAGGTTTGTGCAAAATATGGCATTTTATACAAATTAATTAAAGATGATTAAAATTATTATTTATTCGATAAATCAAAATTTTTTAATGAAACTGTTGATTAATATTACCATAGATCTTTCAATATCACTCAATTTGCTAAAACGTTATGACTTTTCTCTCTTTAAAAAATGGAAGAAAATTTGCATTAAAAAATTTCTGTGATTGTTGGAATAGAGAATTTCTTAGCTAACTTGGCAATCTTTGTCAAAGTTTGAGTTTGGCATTTAATAAACGTAGCATATTAAACGTTTGAATTTTAATAAAAAATAATTTATGAAATTACTGTTTGTAGAGATGTTAAATTACACTATGGTTCAGTTATTTTTTTCAAATGTGAGAAACTTTTTATTAATACTTTAGTATTGACAAAATGCATAATCTTGCGCCAACTTGCCGGAAATTAAGCAACGTCCCATGGTTTTACCCACATAGTTTCCGTTACCGTAGAAATACAGTGATATTTTATATCCTATGTTACCCACAGATATTGTAAATTTCCATTGGTGAAATAATTTCTAAAATTGGGATATTAACCGTAACAAACAGAAACAAATTTTAAATTTTTTTTTGTTATAAGTAATGTATATATAATTTAAACGCATTTAGTAAAACATTGTTAATTTGAAATCACAAACAGATACTTCAATTTTACTTATTTGTTAAAATTTCCAGTATTGACAAAATGCATAATCTTACGCACACTTGGTGGGGATTAAGCAATGCCCATCGGTTTGACCCGCATAGTTCCCGTTCTCGTAAGAACAAGAGGACAAAATATACTCTCTGTTACTCGCTGATAATGTAGCTTTACATTTGTGAATTTTTTTAAAATCGGTTCAGCCGTTTCAGGGATTAGTCAAAACAAACAGACAGAAATTTTAAAAATTTATTTTTTGATATAAGTAGCGTATATACTTTTAATTGCATTTAGCAATAGGCTGTTCATTTGAAATTGCAAACAGACATTGAAATTTTATTTATTTGTATAGATCAATCGTCAACCGTAGCAATTAAAAAATATATTCTGTCAAATATATAATGCATTTATTGCAAATTTTAATTATTTCATATAACAGTATTATAAACACTTATATGAGGTTTATGGTAAAATTTTTGATAATTTTTCTTTTCTTTTTTTTCTGTGCAAAAATTTCTAAATATCTGATTTATATTCATCTACTTTTAAAGTAATAGATACTAAAGTAAGTACTATTTAAAGTAATTGTTACACGTTTTTCCAAACCTTAGAGCAGACGTGTCATTTAATATAACGGACCACAAAATATATTATATATCAAATTAAGGTCCGTAGACTCTAAAACATATCAAATACAGTTTTTAGAATGATTATACTATGCATTATAAATATATTAGATTCATTGTCAACTTAGTGAATTGTATAGTATGCATACAATGTTGTTTTATTTTTGTCGTGGCTGAATGCCACCCCTTACATTAACATCTCCCTGTCTGTCTGCAAATACTATTGGAAGTCTAGGCGGACTGAAACGATCAAAAGACATAATTGTAAATCAAATAGATTTATTGGTTCTAATTAAAACAAATGGTTAGAAACACACAATTCAAATTTAAGAGAAACAAATTAGAGTGGAGAACAAAAAGGGCAATTACTACTAGCGGACTATTAAGAATATCAACTGAATCTAGGAAAGCTTAAAAACGCACAATTACAGCTACGCCACGTACGAATATTCGCAATCTCTTAAATTAAGTTACTGACCTTATCTTTTAAATCGGCTGCTCCTTCGTGATGACTTCGCCTTTTTACTGGCTGGGGAATGGGTGAAGGATCCACACTCTGTAATAAGGATTTTTACAATCTTCAATCAGCTTCTCCTCGCGTAACAGCTATCTACAAATGTCAACAACTGCGTGTTGACCTATCGATCTTTAATTCACTTAACTTCACTCTTCTCTCTCTCTTCACTTTACTCCTTTAACTCGCGAAACCCGAACTTATATAATATATCTTATTTGCATAAATCACGCTTGGCTCTCGGTTAAGATTGGTTGAAATAAATAAATTATTTTACAGAAAATAGAGGAGGTTAGTCGAAGTCCGTATAGATCCATCACATGTATCATATTACTTTTTTTAAAAAAATTTTCCATGAAAGAAAATAGTCGTTTGCAGAAATGCTTCTAAATATAGCCATACGCGTAACTAACAATAACATTTTAGGAAACCTATCTACAGATAAACATGTGCAGAAATATGGAATTCCAACTTCCATACAGTTTGGTTTAATCAAGGAATCATATTTGATATCAATTAATTCTATTTATAAGTTTTCATGAACGATTTCAATATGGATAGATAGAGGGGAGTAAAAAGAAAATAGTAATAAATAGCTTTTAAATTCAGAATAGCTTTGATCGAATTCCGATTTTAATAAGTTAATTTGGTGAGCAAAATTCTGTAAATTTTCTATTTGTCAAAGAAATAATTTTGTTTTAAGGTAAGTCGGTACCCCCTATCCCGCTAATGTTAAATTGAGCATTTTTATGTGCCTTTTTCTCATAAAATATTAAATGCACAGACTTAGATTTTTTTCTGTATATTAATTAGACTTTTTTATTTAAACTGAAGTGAGCTTTTTCAAATATATTGTTTAGTTTTTTCAAAAACTGTCATCGTAATGTATCACTATAAATTTTTTGAAAAATATCATATTTTTTCACGATAACTGACTTTTACAAAAATATTATCGGTATATTAATAAAAGTTCACTTCAGTATATATATTAACATATCAGTAATATTCAGTGAAGATTGCAAGTGCTTCCGTTAAATAGGTTCTGAGAAAATGGTACTCGCATTTTTAAAAACACCGTTTTGAGATAATTGCATTTTTATTATAAAATGTCACTTCATCAAAAAAATTAGGAATTACAATCTGTATTTGCACTATTTTTTTAAATAATTGCTTATTCTCTAACTTTTGAGACTTTTTACTTATTTCTTTTACTTAGATTTCTCAGAAAATACATGTATAGCATTTTTCACTTTTAATCTATCGAGATATTTTATAGCATTTGCATCATTTTTCTCAAATTATGCATCAATTTTTGAAGAATTTTTAGTTCTGATACATTACTGTCATCCATCTTGACTATAAGTATCATAAATACCATGTAAAAATGTGTCAATACATGAAAATATGGCTTTGGTAATACATCATTATACGACATTTCGAAAAATTTCATTAGTGTTTTATAAATTAGTGTTTTATAAATGTAAACACAATTTCTTAAAGTATCAGAATTAAAAAAATTCTTAAAATATTACATAAATGGTATCCAAAACAACAACAAGAAAACGTATTTTATGTTTTTAAACAAGAAATTTGTGTATTTTTTGTATGTAACAAGTTTTGTGCAACGAAAAAGGGCATTGCATTTTGGGATATATTTATGTACCTTTTACTAAGAAACTATTGAAAGCAAAGCTTAAAAATTTGTGTGTACATTAAATAAACATTTATCTTTATACATAAGTGAATTTTTTTTTTAAAAAATTGATCAGCATGTTTAAAAATGTAATTTTGTAGAGTAGAATAATGAATTTTATAAAAATTTACCTTTTCTATGTTACGACATCTGCTTTTCAGCTAAATGTCTGAGGAATATCTCAAAAATTTCACTTCAGTATATATAATATATATGCAATATAAAATAAATATTTCCCGTTCATGCATACAATTAATTTATAGAGAAAGAAGACACAAATTAAAAAATATAATCTATATAAGACAGTAAGTAATACATGATTATATGGCACTTCGAAAAATTTCTTTAGTGTTTTGTATATTCATATGTAAACACAATTTCTTTAAATATAAGAATTAAAAAGATTATATAAATATTACATAGATAGTATCCAAAACAACAAGAAAACTATTTTTGTGTTTTTAAACATGAAATTTATGATTTTTTTTGTATATAACAAGCTTCATGCAACGCATTTTGAGATATATTTGTGTGTGCATTAAATAAACATTTATTTTTATACAGAAGTGAAATCTTTTTTTAAAAAAATTGATCAGCCTGATTAAAAAAATAATTTTTGGAGAGAACAATAAGGAATTTAATAAAAATTTTCCTTTTCTATGTTACGACAGATGCTTTTTAGCAAAATGTCTGAGGAATATTTCAAAAATTTCACTTCAGTATACACAAGAATATATATGAAATATAAAATAAAAATTTCCAGTTCATGCATACAGTACATTTATAGAAAACACAGTTTAGAAAAGAAAATTTTTAGAAAACATTAGCTTTTATATAAAATTTTACCTCATCAAAAAGATCCTGCACTGTAGCCGGTTTTTACCTGATTTTTCTTAATATTATCTTCTTTTTTTCTTTTTCTTCTTTTATTTTTTCTAATTTTCTTCGCTCTTCCAGAAAAAGCATACACTGCTTTCATTAACCTTTCTCTATCAAGAATTTTCATGGCACTTACCGAATATTCTCCAGGCTCGACTCCCATTTTCTTCAGCATTTTTAATTTGGATACATTACCATCATTAAAAGAACAAACAGCATCATAAACACCAAGTGAAAGTGTTTCAATCTGTACAAATGTTGTTTTTGGAACACGTGACCATATGACATTATGAAAACTTTCATTCGGGTTTTGTGTTTTTCCATGCAAGCATTTTCTTAACAGATCAGGATGGGAAAGATCTCTATATATAGGACGCATTGCTTCTACAACAGCGACCGGAAGACTATTTTTATGCTTGTAAGACTTACCTGATGCTTCAGCCTTTTTATATCCACACCATGAATCTTCACCATCAGGACAAAAACCATGTTGAGGATATTCATCTGTTGACAGCTTATGCAGAAAAATGGCCCAGATATCTTGCCGCATGTTCTGAACACTGGTGTAATTTCTCCGAATAGCTGATCCATAGTAAAACTGTAAATTATCTATTTCATGCTCAGTCAAACGATTTTTTCCACTTAAACACTTACCGTCTGACAAGATTTGCCCTTTCAATTGAGTTTTTAATCGGCGTAATCTTGTTCCCATGCGCTTCATAACATGTCCAATGCACTCCAATTTTTCAATTGGGTATTCATCTCCATAGATGTTTTTCTTTCTAACAGCATCAAATGCTTTACAATCTCCATCCCCTAAGTAAGTAATATATCGGGCATTATGCAAAGATAATGACCGTTGAAAAATTTTAGACGCACCTTGAATTTACATGGCTCCACTAGATCCAACGTAATTCCTTTTACAATCCTTTTGATGAGAAGGTAAGTTTTTACATATGCAATATTTTGAAAGAATATCAACATCTATCACCTTACCTGTATCCATGCTGGTCACAGTAACTACACCATTCAATGATGAGTAACCGCGTTTCTGCCATGTCCCATCTACAGCGACTGCAATATTATTACCTCCATTTTCACAAATAGCTTCCTTCGCAGCATTTTGAATGGAGTTCTCGTAAACAAGTTTTGCAGCATTTAAGATTCGCTTACCGTAAGGAGAAAACCTTGTAGGTGGTTGAGGAAGATTCATTATGCCGCAAAACATTCTCCCAGCTTCTGCACCGTTTTCAATGGAACGCATAGCATATACAAACCTGGTATTTATTGTAGCAATTTGCGTTCATTCATGAAAATTTGAAGAAGAGAATTCTACACGATATGGACAAGCACAACATTTCAGGACAAATGTAATAGCCAGTCCAGACTTACCTTTTAAAACTAGCATGTCTAAGCCACTGTTACACATTTTAAAGTGAACTTCATTCTTGAAAACAAATGCCAGAATATTCAAATTCATAATGGCATTAATAATACCTACTCTTTTGTCATAGGAAGAAAAACTTTCATTTAAATTGGGAATTTTCTTTTCTTTTGCACATGTCTCCTTTGAGTCATGTGCATGTCCAGCTGGAGGATTGTCGTTAATATGGTTTAAAGCATTCTTACCTTTAAAAAACGTACCTTTACGTTTTTTGAACACTTTTGTAGATCTTGGCATATTAAAATTTTGAAATTTTTGATATTCAGAAATTTTAAATATCGAAATATTCAAAGCGCTCAGAAGAAAAACGTGTATTCTCTCCAAAATAGGTAAACAACGCTAACAGTTACGCTTGCAGTGAATCTACAGTTAACTGCGTATGAATAAATAAAACAGAGAGTGGCTTTGGAAAAGCTTCCCAGATTTAAAAGGTCAATGTTTACATTTGTATCTGTCAAAGGGGGCGTGGCTCATCAGCTGATTATTTTTTAAAAATAATTTTAACATACTTTTGATTAGTAAAATGGCAAGTATGTTATATCATTGGAAAGGTCCTGATTTGGGGATTTTAGAAATATCAAAAACTCAAAATCGATTTCCCGAAGGTGTTTACCCTACTGACCCTACTTAAAGCTATAATATTACCAAATAGTGCTGTAACAACATGATTTTCTCCTTTAAGTTTAATAGTACGTTGATTAAAATAAATTGTAATTAAAAATGAAACAGCCAGGTCCTTTAGCCATCTTCCATTTTTTTTTAAATCAGCACATTCCTAATTTTTTGTTTCCAAGGAAATTTATGATTTTGTCCACTAATTTGAAGAATCGCGCAATTTTCTGTTTTAGCCCACCTATCGGTAAAGATTTTTTTTTAACCCGCGCCAAAGTGGAGCCTACGTGCTTTTTTTAACTCTACACCAGGGGAACTGAGAGAACAAATGAGTAAAAATGGGAAAATCTCACGACTGTAAGGAAAAATTCAATTAAAATATAGCTTCTAAAAATTAAAAAAAAATAATGACTTTCTAAATAAAATACAATGTGTATTGGTCAAAAACGGAAATTTTTAAAACTTAGGGAACCATTCCTTGAAATATTTAGCGTCTAAGAAAACGAAATTTAAAATATTCCGAAAGAGATGAAATTAATGTTGCTAGGAAACAAATTAAAAATTTAAAGACTTTAGGAACAAATTCCTGTAAATTTAAATTTTTTACAAGAGATTACGAACATTCTGCCGAGAATAAATCAAGCAGTTTTTTTGTCGAAACCTTTTTGATTTAAGTAATGTATTTTTATTTATTCGCAACTCTGACATAATTCATTTATGACCTTTTCAAATCAATATCGCGTAACAATAAAATTTCAAACACACTTTGATGATTTTTGCTTGACAGATACGTATCTTTCCTCTTGTTCTAACTCATATCCTTGACTTGTGAGTTATCTCCTACTTTAACATAATACATTTATTAACATCAATTGCATTCTTCATATTATTCCCATATTTCGGACATTTATTCATGTAAAAAATCAAACCTTCTTGAGCTTACAATTCAATAATTTTCGTTTTTTCTTTTGCATCCAAAGAATGAAAAAAAATTATAAGATAAAACAACTAAACCTAGGATTGGACTCATTCTAAGCAATCGGTACTCCACATAGTTATCTATTAAGGGTCACGAGTGAGAATGATGTAAATGGCTCAATTGCCGTTATAATGTGTTGCTGCTGCTTATGCCACCTGATCGACAGTAACATCAGATCAAGGTACGCGAAATTCATCACGGTTATGGGCCAGAATTTTATGCCGTTAGCCTGTCGTTAGCCTAAGCTTTGAACCCCATGTAGGTGACAGTACGATTTTGCTGTGTACAACACGATAGATGGCGCCACCATTCAGACCCACTGATTTAACGAGCACGTACTCCGTGTGCAATCGGAGGATATTTGTTGACATCGGGCATCGAGCCCAGGCCTTCCGGTCTTAAATCCCATGCTCTAACCACTACCCACACGATTGACAAAGCTTATTACCGATTGGTATTTACGAATGGTAATTACCAATTGCAGCTAACTAACAGTCACTAATAACGATCTATTATTTGAAAGATAAAAAAAAATATTTAATATTACCACGTTTTTATAACTTATTAAAAAGTATAAAAAACGAAGTTTTTTCATGCGCTTGGATTCGATTCCCCCCCCCCCTTTTCATGCATTGTCATCCACTTCTGAGCTATGGTCTGAAATTCAAGTAACTAGCTCATCGAGAAGTTAGTTTAAAATTGATTGCAAAATTCCGCCCGGGCAGACATACAAAAAGGGAGTCAGTAAAAACATGGTAAAAAAAATTTTACTAGCTTGACAAACTTATCACCCAGCTTGGTTACAAAAAGAGTCTAAAAATGTGGAGTGGACTAAAAGAGGATCCGACTAGTCCAAAACTTTTAGACTTTATGTCTCGAAACCCATCGAACTTCCTTGTAATATGCTTGATCAGTGTGTTTCTAGTCTTATCGTTTAGAAATGAGGCAAATTTAAGATGATTAATTTTATGTGTTTAAATATAATTTACAGTTTTGGTAATGATTTTAAAGACAAACAATTCATTTAAAATATTCAAGATTACTTTTACCATGTTGTTTGAAAGTCTTTTTTCTTTTTTTAATGTTGCAACAACTCCTCCTGTAATAACATCAGACAAACCAACTTTCCCAGCGGTATCTTATGCTTCTTCCAAAATTCCATAAGTGCTTCGAAAATATCTGCTGCAGTGTCTGTATAGGAGTGATTTCTAAAAGTTATTTACTTATTTTTAAACTAACATTGTATCCGTGAATAAAAACGTTAAGCAGAATGATAGTTGGAATATCTGTACATTCATCATTTGCAATAGAGCAGGCTTGAAATGCTGATATTGCTGAATTCTGCTAATTTCTCAAACCCATGATGTATCTTGAACTCTGATAGCTGCAGAATTTTAACTTAAACATACACTCTGATTTTTTTTAATTTAGATCTCGATAACACTTTCGCCGCTTTAATTAAGCAGTCACTAATAAATTGCTCTTCAGTAAATACTTTCGATATGTGTATGTTTTTGATTACTAGTGAATAATATGTTTAAATTCATTTAAGGGTTTAATAAAAATTAATTTTCTATAGTAAAATTAAGTAAAAAATTTTAATAAATTACAAAAAAACAATTTTCCTTCTAAATTTTATTTTTATTATAAAATAGAATTTCTTTTAAAATACGAATTGGTTTATGTACACTGATGTCCATAAATTAAGTATTATTCAGAATCACACAGAGATAGAACTCTAAAATAAAAATTTCACCTGTAGAATTATCACACACATCTTGAAGAATAATATGCAAATTACAGGAAACCACCAGATGGCGCAGATAGTACGTCACAATGAAGAGAGTGTAAGAGAAGGGTATATAAGAAATGGTACCAAAGAAGTAAAATTGTTCACAAGCATTTTAAAAGCCGTTCAGTGCAATAACCGCATAGTTATGGCACAATGGAAGCATTTGGATAATGTTTTACGTGATAGAATTATCCGACGACTTGAAAGTGGACGTACTCAGCTGGAAGTATCCGAGGAACTTGGAATCACCCAGAGTGTTATCTCCAGGCTTTGGCAACGATTCCAAGATGATGGTAATGTGAGTAGATGTTACAGCACAGGTCGCCCCCAAGTTACAACGCCAAATGAGGACCGGTATTTGACAGTTACTGCCAAAAGAAACAGACGGAGCACAGCATCAGATCTATCTCGTCAGCTTTCTTCAGATACCGGTACGACAGTTTCAAGGCAGACCGTGTACAGACGCTTAGGGCACATTGGTCTATATGCTCGTAGGCCTGTCAGATGTGTTCCCCTTACCGCAATTCACTGTCGCCTGCGATTAACCTGGATTAGAGAGCATACATAGTGGACACCGCAACAGTGGTTTTTGTGATGTTTTCCGACGAGTCCAGGTTTATTTTGCAGTCTGATTCTCGTCGGACTTTCATATGGAGAGCGCCAGGTACCCGTTACCACCAGGAGAACACCATTGAACGACACCGTTACATGGGTGAAGGATGGTTCGTTTTTGGAGGAATTATTCTTGGTTCCAGAACTGACCTGCATGTTCAGAGTGTAACGATGACAGACCACATCTATCAGGATGTTATTCTGAAACCAGATGTACGTTTGTTTCGGGGCGGCATGGGTGCTGAATTTCTGTTTATGGATGACAACCCCCGTCCTCACCGTGCAAACATTGTAGAAGAATGCCTGCAATCAGAGGATATCACACGTATGGATTGGCCAGCATACTCACCGGACTTGAATCCAATAGAGCATGTGTGGGATGTGCTTGGCCAACGAATTGCAGCCCGTCAACCCCCTCCTATCTGTCTAACGGAACTTCAGAGGGCACTGCTTGATGAGTGGTGTAATATTCCCCAAGATCAGATTGATAATTTGATACTCAGCATGCGTAGGCGTTGTAAGGCATGTATTGCATCGTCCGGGAGACATACTCCATGTTAACCATCATACTAACCATGTTATACTGTTTTTTGTAAATATGTTCTTTTTTGAAATTTGCTCCAGGGAGTAAGAATCGCAATTTTTATTAATTTTGTCAAACATATAGCATATTTTTTGCTCTTTACCTTTTGTTTAATAAATAGACTTTACAAATAAGTCAAATTTTTATTGCTTCTGTCTCTTTCTTTACCTGAACTTCATTATCCTTAATTTATGGACATGAGTGTATGATAAACACGGTGTTGATTTATAAAAAGTTAACCTCAAATGCATTACAAAAGGAAAAAAAAGAACTTTAAAAACTTGATATTTAAAAATTAAAAAAATTTTTGGCGGGCCGCAAAATATACACTGTATGACCACATGCGGCCCGTGGCTCACATATTTCAGATGTCTGCCATACAGTGACAAAATGTAAGTTGATACTATATAAGTTTTAGGTAAATGAAGAAAAATATTTTGATTATCAGAGAGGTAGAAAAATTTGTAAAGCATGATTATTTTTTAAAGAAAGAATATTTACTTCTCGATTTATAAATGAAAAAAAAAAGAAAAAAAAAACTTGAAACTCTTTCAAATATTGAAAAAAATCTCATTAGATAGCAAATATTCTTATTATTTCCAAAATTAGTATTTGTATTAGTATCTGTGTCAGTATGAGGGAAATTTAAAATAAGAACACAAAGAATGAATTAAGGACTATTGTTCTCTTTACTCTTATGTGGTACAAACTTTATGCTTTGGATTCTTACATTCAAAATTAAAATGTGACTTTGCAACCAAAGACGGATTTAGAGCCTTTTCACTGAATGTTTTGCCATGTAAATATTGAATTAATCGAATTTATGAAATACAGCAATAATATTAGGTGAATTTAACAAGTATAAAGTTTCCAATATTGTGTATTGATTGCAGTGGCAAACGGAGAATATTAGGGCCTGTCTTGCAAAGCCAGATTTTGTGCTCCAAGCAGTACTTAAAGTTAGTGATGCTTTGGTTCCTTTAGAATTCTGGGTACCCCACGACGCTGGGGTGTACCTTACGCCACTGATTGATTGTTCTATTTGTAGAATAGAAATTCCAACAGGATTGATATCCAAGAAGAAAAATTGTATTTTTGTGTGAAACACTAAACGCATATTAAAAAGTGTCTAGATCCATTTTTGTAGACAATTAAATTCCACAAGTTAAAAAATACATGTTTTGGAAATACACAAAGGTGAATATATATGAAATACAGATTGAGGTAGAAGTATTTGTAATAAAACACATAGATGAGATTGTTAATGTTTTGTTATGAGTTATTCAAATCATTTGAAACAAAAAATAAGGCTAAAATTTAAAAATGCTAGAAAAAATAATAGCTTGGAATTTTTAGAGCGTTTTTCACGTATTCGTCATAAGCTCTATTAGGACACAAATTTCGTCTTCGTCTTCGTTCCATATTCTGTCTTACCTATTTCTCATCCAATAAGCAACCATTTGACCTCGGGTTTCGGCATTTGGTCGCGTTTTTGCCCTAGATGATCCGAATCATATATAAATTTTCCCATAGTTTTCCCGAATTTCCGTACAAATTTTCCGTAATTTCACTAGTTTATAACAAGATTATCTCAAATTATACCTAGTAAATTTATTGTTTGCAAAAAAATTTTTTTTTAAAAATATACCTACATTTTGGAGGAAATCTTCACAAAAAAAGTTCAGAAAACAAGTATAAAAGGCTCTGATTTTATTTTTTGAATTTAATTTTTTTTAAAACAGTTAAGTGATAAGATATATAGAGTGAAGCGAAAATAGTTTTTTTGAAAACTAAAAGTGATAAAGTGATAAGATATATAGTGTAAAGTGAAAATAGTTTTTTTTTAAAAACTAAAAGTGTGAAATTTTATTTTTCAAAACTAAAAGTGAGAACAGTTTTCTTGAAACCTGAAAATGGAAAGGAAACGAACGTTGACTGTAAAAAGTGAAAGGAAAGCAGACCGTGAGGAACATCAACAGAGACGAGCAGAACGGTCACGTTCTCCAATAAATCCACGTAACAATGTTGCAAATAGAATTGGAATGCAAACTTATTTCTTTTCAGCTCAATAGTAAAACATTTAGAGGAGTGGTACAGTACACACTACTTTCTGTTAGTAAAAAGTTCATTAGTTGCATTATTGTAAAATACAACATATGAAAAACGCGATAAAATTACTGGGCTAAGCCAATGATTGATATCTTGTTTCATAAAGATTTCGAATCATTTATTCAAAAATATTAGATAAAAAGTTAGTCAAAATTCATAAAAATAAAACTTAATCTGAAGGCAATCTTATTATTTGGTGCTGTTCAGCAAATAACAAAACCAAGAAGTAAACCGGAACACATTTCTTGTGGACTAGCTGTCGTGCAATAGATAAAAAAAGAGCTAATATTAAACTCATTATACTTTCAGATACATGGGAAAAGAATTAAACCTCATGAAAATAACAGTATTTATTGATCAGATTGGATGGATAATTAAAATTGAATGATGGACTACAGATGGAAAAAATGTGTAATCCTGTATCTAAAATAAATAATGCTAATTGTTTAAAATAATAAAAGAATTGAAGTTCGAATAATATTTATGTTGGATAGTTGAGAAAAATATATTCCTTTAACATACATCCTCCCTGCTTATTGGTAGCAATCAAAGAAAATACATAGAGGTAAAGCAGAATTCCTTCCTTGCGCTATTTCTTACAATCTGGATGCGTAAAGTTTCAAAGGAAACTAAATTAGGCTTTTGAAGTTTGTTTCTTTCTTTACTAGAGTCATAATTACACAGGATTAAGTACGCGTGTTAACTATTATTAACAAACATTTAAAAAATTTTATTATAGAGGTAATGGATAACTACTAACAGAAAAGAATTTTCATCCTTAACTGTATCAATAGAGTTCCTTAAAACAATATTAAATGATTTAAGATAATTAAAATTCCTATTTTTATGAACCAAATAAAAATTTTATTTACGGGAAATGTTTTACAAATACACGATTACATATATTGATTTCAGCACAGTAAATTTGTTATTTATTTGTTCAGGTTTAAATAGGAAAAGGAGTAATAGTTAAAAAGTAGATTTTTATGAATATCATAAATCGTAATCAATCATAATAATATAATATAATATAAATTTTTATGAATGTCAAAAATTTTGTTACGCTATTTTTGTCAAAGAGAAAATGTATAACTTTATTATTCTTTTGTATTTCGTTTTATATTAAGCATTAAAACTTGTCATAATACTAAAAGTTAATGTATCGTATTTGAAATTTATAGACATCCTAATATTTAAAATTTAAGGTTTCTTGCTATATAAAGACTTAGCTCTAAAGCATCTACACACTTGGAAGATATTGATCATCCCTAATACTTGTACAATGAAAGGAATCCTTTTTCTCGTTCTATTAGTAGCTCTTTTAGCCATGGGTAAGTTATCTATTAACTCACTTCTTGTTTACTTTGTTTTCTCTACACTGAAAGAACATACAGCTTTGAAATATATTTTAGGTTATCGTATATCTTTAAAATATTTCAGGTGTATAATTTCAAAAGTATGCCTATGTGTTCCTTTCTTTCAAGAGTACAGATATAATAATAAAATTAAAGATCTATAAGTAAAATGTTTTATAAGAAAACTGGAGCTTAATATATATATATATATAATTTATAGGGGGAGTGATGTAGGTCTCTGGTAGGAATTTTTCCTTTTTCCTTTGATAATTGATAAATAAATTTAACTTTTTTAAAAATTTAAATATTTTCTCAAAGATATTTTATTATTTTCTAATGTTACACAAGCAGCTATTAAAATATTTACTCATCAAAAACATATATTTTTATTTCAAAAATTATACAACAAGATGGGATATATTAACGCACAATATATTCACATATTTTTGATAATTTTGTTTTAATGTTTTAAGGTACTATATAAATCATGATGAATTACAAAACCTTTAAATTATTACATGGTATTTTTTCACATCTTAAATCTGTACAGATTTAAAGAAATGATTCTTTACTTATATACGCCTCAAGAAATGAACAAAGCTTATTTTAAGGGTACACAATACTCTACGAATTTCAAAAACATCGGTAGTAAACATGAGGTAGCTTGCCACTAAACTTCGGAACTGATCACAAATTAGGTTTTAAGATATTTGAAGTTTTCCGAGCTTAGGTTTTTGTTTCGAATTCTTTTTAAATCATTTTTCCACCTTTAAATTAAATAAAATAAAAATATTTTAAGCAGAATCAAGTATTTTAGTAAGAAACGATTAATTATTTCAATTTTCATTGCTAAAATCGGTTCTGCTTGATTGTGTTTTGGTTTTTTTGAGTTCTCATAGTTATTTAATTAAATCTGATTTCAAGCCCAATTTTTGTTTTAAAAAAAGTTTATATAACATAGATGTTTTATCATTGATTTTCTCCTGTCGAGAAAATGACATTGCCAAAACGTTTTTAGGTTGCTATGAAAAACAATATTTCGAAGGGATGGAATTCTACTAAAAATGATGTATCTAAAATCCACCACAGTTGATACTGTAATTAGACTTCGGAATACAAGTATTCTGATTTCAAGTATTACAGATAAAACTGAATTTTTTTATTATGTACCAAACTGCATGATAGTAAACATATTGTACTGCTATATTTTAGTATTTGAAAGACGAGCAACAAAAACTTAAACTTACTAAACTGCCCCAATTTAAAACTGAAAAAATTAAATTTTATGTTCAAACCTTGGGATTTTTAGCTGAAGTTAATATCCTTATTACTTTGTACATAAAGGGTTTGTAATATAAAACTATTTGTGAGAATATTCTGTTAAGCCTAGGCTGAATAACCTGTTGATGTAAGAAAGACTATCAATATTATGCTAAAATATATTTTGATTTAAAAAAGATATTTTCAGTCATATTTAATTAAAGTAGTGTTTTAATGTATAACATACATTGGAAAATAACACATTAAAAATTAGAGCTTTACAGGAGTTCTTAGATTTTCCTTTATGACTTTACAAGCTTCAATGTTTTTTTCTTTAGACTTTTAATTTTGATAGAAAAGTATTTTCTCATCTCTAAGGGTTTTTTTTTCTGTTCAAGACAGAGTTTTGAAATTTTTGTATGTAAACTCCCAAACCATTTGGCTTTAAAAAGTAGTATGGATTTATATAACCCAAGAGATCTCTAGTTTTTTTTCTTCCTTTTTTTTAAATCCTTAAGTTAGTATTTCAAAAATTTTCGTATCTTTTTCTACGTTTAGCTAGAAAAATACTTATTAAAAATCTACAGGGAAGAAAATTTTCGAATCCATACTACCCTTTGTTTGCAATAACCTGAATAAAAAGTCACCTAAATAGACTAAACAATTTTAAAAATATAGTATTTTACAAAAATTTGAAAAAACTACAAAAATTCTTAATTTTTTAAAAATTGTAAAATAATGGCTGGTCAAACTGAATTTTTAGTTTTGGAAATAACTCAATAGTATAATCTAAGTATAAAACATAAATTATTTGTATGTTATTAACTCCAAATTTTATTTTCTGAAAAAAAGTTTCGTTTAACCTTACATTTACTATCACAAATATAAACTCCATTCAGATATGATACCAAAAACGATAAAATTTTCTTGGAGCTTCAAAAACGATAAGAAAAATTAATTAAAAGAAACATCCTCAAGAAGTGATCGTTTAATTTAAAAACTCAGACCAATGAATAAAGTTTATTTAACTCTCATTACAAATTTTTTCATTTTCACACGATAGCAAAAATCAGATTAATGTTGCAGTGCGTAGAAATATGCAGCAATGATACAGTTGAAAAAGAGATAGATTATTGTGAATGGCGTATATTAATCAAAGAGCTAGACTTTATTCATTGAGTATTTATTAACCGTTATCCTGTTGTAATCAACATAAGTAAAACAGTTTATTTGCGTATATGCAGTGGTGGGCAAAATAGTGGACACATTTGGATTTTTTTTAAAATTTGTATCCTTCTAACAAATGCTACGCTTCACAAAATGAAAAACAGTGTAAATCGTTTTAAAGAGAATTCAGAACGAAAAACAATATTCAGATATTTGCAATGAAAAAAGTTAAGCTGCAATAATTGCCGGTATACATTAAATTCTGATGATTGCAGTGAGTTATCAGTTCTTAGTAAGATAGTCTTTATTTTTTATTAGAGCTTCACATCAATGTTTCATTGAGCTGATGATAGTTTTAAGCTCTTTCTTTGCTGTTACATGGTGCCAGGAAACAATTATAAACGTAATTAGTTTTCTTTTATTAGATAGGCTCTTCATTCGGACAAGAATTTTCAAACGATGCTATAAGTTTTCAATAGGATTGAGGGCAGGACTGTTTTCTGGCCAGGACAACAACTTAATGCCCTTTGTACAAAACCACTTTTTTGATAATTTTCCTATGTGGCAATTCAGAATCTTACTGAGAAATAAATGAAGCGTTGTTGGGAGAAAGATCCCTTATTGATGGTAGAAGTTTGGATTCTAGAATAGTTTTATAGCATTTTGTGGTATCCAGTGTTCCATCGATGACTTTAAGGTGACTAACATTACCTGCTTACATACAGGGATAGACAAATCTTAAAAATAAGATGATTCTTCACAGTGGCCTGGATGCAGTCTGGATGTAGCATTTCTACTATTCTGTCTTACATATTTCCGCCGATCATTACCAAATAATGATAACTTACTGTAATCCATCCATATTTGTAAACACTGATCATTTTTCCAATTAATGTATTCCTTTACCCGTTGTAGCCATTTTTGAGTTTTTTCAGATTGTGAAAATTTTTCGTGGTATACTACATTTTTGTTTATTTTCTGTCAGTAATCTCCTGATTGTTTTTCAAATATCATAAATCCAGCATCATTCAGATAACTTCTGATGGCCGTTAATGGCATTCTTCTACCTTGAAGACTTATTTTTTTTTTCTGTCAGCAACAAATATGATGCAATATTTTCGATATTTGCTTCTTTGCTTTTTATTGAACGTATCTCCTGATATCAAAAGTAAAACTTTCAGTCTCCATTGAACCACCCACCGGTCTTGTCATTTTAACGAAGGAAAAGCCACTTCTAACCCAATATAATCTTACATTGTTTTCTAAATATACCGAATATATTATTTTATTTAATTGCTTATCAACTTACAAATTCTAATCATAATTTAAAATTCACAGTTATTGAGTTAGTTTTATTCATTTATGCCATGCTTTCTTTAAATAAGCTAAAGAAAATATTTATTTCTGTGTTTGATTGTCAGTGACTTTTACTAGATAGGCTTTTTTGAATTACTAAAAAATTATTCAACTATATCACGAGTTTTGTTGCAAATTTTTCGAATATCATGTAGATATCTTTCTCCTTCACCTTTAATTTGTGCTCAATAATTCGAAAGCTACAATCTCTCTTTTCCTTTTTAGTAAAGCTCCCGACAAAAGAATAATTGATTTAGATCTGCAATTTTAAACTTAATTGGCTTAAAACATGAATTAATTTCTCGTCAATTGTAATATTAGAATATTTTCCATTCCATTAAAAACTTTTTTTTCTTTCAGTTATGGCGCATACGCATCGTAAGTATTCAATGTATTTGTTTAAATAATCATGTTACGAAAATTTATGTATACTGTTTAAATAAATAAATTATTTTAAGCAATTTATTACAAAGTTCAGTGGAAATGTTTTTTGTTCTAAGGAGTTTACGCACATATTTAACTAAAAGAAACTAAAGACAAATTTAATGCAATTTTTCAGAAATTAAAACCTTTTTTTAAAAACAAAATATCTTAATTCGGCATTTAAATTAAAGATCATTACATATTATTCATTATAGATAAAAAAAAGAATAATTAACAAGTTCACGAGCTAGCATACATGCTGTTCACATTAAAAGTAATGAATCTTCATATTTTCGTTAAATTTCGATTCAAAGATTCAATAGAATTGTGTAAAGTTTCCTCTTTATATGAAACAGGAAATAGGGTTAAAATAACGTATTTACTTAAATCTAAGCCGCCATCTTTTTAAGCCGCATCGCAAATTCTCAAGATGTTGTAATCAGTTCGAAGCATCTCCCCTCATTCTTTACGTATTTTTGAGAGAAAATAAAAAAAGTGTGGAAAAAATATGTCAATATCTGATACTTAAGAATTTTTTTTTTAAAAAATGAGAAATAATTAAAATTTAATAATTAATTTTTCTTAAATTATTAAAAACTTCCAAATACATACATTAATATAAAATTGCTTTAACCATCAGTATTATGTTTCTGAAATTAATCGTCACAAGTGTGCCAGCGTCATCATTTTACTACACAGTGTGGTCTTCCAGGCCATACAATATATTCGTTATGCAATATTTTTTTTTAGAATGTATTATAGAAGAATGTAAAATAATTTTTATAGACTGTTGAACATTTGCAAGCAAACATCATATCATTTGTTTTCTCCATCAACGTATGTTTCCTCCTTGTCAAATTTTCAATGACCGCTGCTCAGTTTCAGTTTTTCATCTGAATATAAAATTGCCTCCTTTTCCAAAATTGCGTCCTACGAGGTGTGACACACAAAAGAACGAGACTGGTCCATTAAATTGTACGCGCACAGAATAAGTTCTCTCCCCCTCCCCGCAGACATTGCCACCTTAAAAGCAGCTCCCTTCAAAATTCACGCAATATTTCAACGTGATTTTTGGAAAGCCCTACAGGATATTTTTCGTTTTTCCCTGGACCTCTTCATTTGAGGTAAAATGGGTTTAATTTAAGAAAGATTTAATTGTAGGAAATAAAATAAAAGTCGCATGAGGTCAAATCAGGAGAATAAGAAAGATGCTTCACCACAGTAATGTTTTTTCTGGTCAGAAACTGCTTAACAAATAGGGTCATGTGAGCGGGTTTATTGTTTTGAATATACGGCCATCAATCACTCCCCTATTCTGGCCTTTTATTTCTAATTTTTTTAAGAAGCCTTTTTAGTACTTTAATGTAGTATTGCTGATTAGCAGTTGGACCACTAATGTGAATGAGAACCCACTCATATCACGAATTTTGGCAATATTTTGGACTGTAACCGCTTACCTTGAGTGCCAATCACGTTCATCATCTACCACACTGTCCCTTCCCCCTGAAAACTACCAATGTCATTCAAACGCATGTGCAAGTAACAAAGTTCCATCTCCATTTCAAATATTAGCTCGGTTAACAGTTGAAGTTAACCTCGATATTTTCCCGACATTCTCGACATTTTCAGGTTAGAATTCGGTTGCACGTGTTCACTGAATGAAGCAGTAACCCCAACTGGCATGATTAATTAAGGCGAAACTCGCCACATAGATAGAGGAGGAGCGTGGGATGGCGTCATCAAAACATTTGTTGCCAACTATACTCTTTTTTTCAAACTATACACTTAGTCTCGTTTTTTTTGCGTGTGTATCACACTTTGTAGAACTCATCTTGATGTTATTAGCGATGTATTTCATGTTTAGGTGTTTAAAACAAAAAGCGTCAACAAAGCACTTCCGAAATACGAGAAGGCAATGATGTTAATGGTTAGAGTGAATGCTGGAGATAGTCTGCGGAAAGGGATAACTCATGTTAAAACTCCAGGTCATCGACGCTTTGGTGATGATTATTCACGCCAGAAAATTGTTGTAACCCTCCTCACTTGTTTTTTGTAAAAAAAATTGTTTTGTTTGCCAGTTGTATGAAACCATTTGATGCAAATGGCTTTCGCTATAACCAGCTCGAAACTAATTTAACAATAGGAAATTTATAAATTATTATCTGACCTGGCCAGGCGTTGCTGTGCCCTTGTTTTAATACGTTAATTCACGCAATATTATTCTAAGATCTTCAATGCAGTCAAATTAATTCTCGTTCACAATTTCGGAGTGTTGAAATAAAGTATAAAACAACATAATGATTTAAATTTTGCATTTTATTCATTGTATAATGCATGAATTACTAACGAAGTTGTTAAGTAAGTACATATGAAGATTTAATTTTATATATGTGGTGAATAACATTAATTTCTTGCAATATTTAAAATTATTTTTAATATTTTAAATTATATTAATAAAACTTTTTATATAGCTAATCGCTTATAGGTGCGCAATATATTTCTATAAGCCCCTTCCCCTCCTTTTGATCAATCAAATAGATTCAACGGTTTCCACACACGTGAGCATGTAACATCTAGTTGTCCATTCTAGAAACCTGAATTTTCTAAATCTAGGCATCATATGAATATTGTTTGTATTTCCTTTTGCAATCGTATTTTCGCAAGGCTCCGCCTGTAAGTTTAGTTGCTATAGGGAATGAAAACCTGGAGGTGGGACTCGAACGCAAAGCCATTCGACCTCATTCCAGAAAAATCCAGAAAAGTCACGAAAAGTTTTGAATTCCGAATCCAGATTCTCGTTCTCCAACCCGAGACGCACTGCGTACCCACTTTCAACGCTGCTGCATCTGTAATTTAATTTCCTGAATGGAGACATTATGGTCATCCGGCATTATCTGGCAAAGTTACGGGAGTTTCTAATATTCGATTTCAGATTCTTGTTCCCCTCCCAGAAAAACACCAGGTAAGCATTCCTCACACATCATGAATTTTAAAGCAAGCCCTTACCACGATCCGCGTAAAATACGTCCGTCTGGCATTATTTGCGTCATTATTGGTTTATCTAGAATGGGATTGAGAATATTCGAGTCGGCAGTCCCGAAATAAGTCCAAGACCCACTATTTGTGTCTTTACGTCAGCAAAAATTAGGCTGGTGCTGCTGTCCTCGAATATTTCGGAGCTCCGGCATTCGAGGCCATCCTGAATTATCCGGCAGAGTTACAGTAATTTCTCAGATTGAATATCAGATCCAGGTTATCCGTTTTTAAATACGCCAGGGACCAAATATTCGTGCTCAAAGGCTTTTAAGGCAAGAACCTGCCACAACCTGTCTAAAATACGGTCGCCCTTTATTATCTGGCAAAGTTATCGGAACTCCTAAGATTCGATTTCAGATTCTCGTTCCACACCCCGAAACGCACACGAAAAAGACTTTTGATATTCCAGCGCGTGCAATTTCAGTTGCTAGAGAGAATGAAAATCCGGACGTGTGTTACTCGAATAATGTGCGTTTTTACCTAATTCAGACAATATCCGGCAGGTTTAGTGAATTTTCTAAAATCTGATTTCAGAGTATTTTTCCCGCCCTTAGATACAACAGGAGATTACTTTTGGTGCCCCTGAGCCGGCAAGTTCAGTCCCTGGAATTGGCATTACGGTCGTCCGGCATTATCTAGTAAAGTTACAGGAATTTCTAAAATTCGATTCTCGTTCACCATTCTAAATTACACTAAAAACGCACTTTTTCCTCACCAAGACTATAAAAAAATGCTCCTACCACGGTTTGAGTAATAGATGGTATTCCTGAATTATCCGACAAAGTTACAGTTATTTCACAGATAGGATATCACATTGGAATTATCCGTTTTTAAAAACGCCAGGGTCAAGTTTTCACGATCCAAGGCTTTTAAGGGAAGCCCCTGCCTTGGTGTGTCTAAAATACCGGAGTTAACCGGCAAAGTTACGGTTATTTTTGAAAATTGATTCAAAAATCGGATTCCACACATAGAAGTACGCCGGACACTTACTTTTCATGCATCTTGGTTTACAGTATTTGCTTAAACAGACACATGAGCATTGCGACATTTTGCGAATTTTCCCCTTTCCGGATTCTTCACACTTCCGGCAATAAAAAAATGATTCCGTGATTAATTGAAATAAAAGCCATCCTATGTTTTAAGTTGGACGAAATGAAACACATTATGCAAAATTATTTTATGATCGGTTGAGCAGTTTCGGGGTCCATCGCGGACGAACACTGTGAAACGCAATTTTTATATATAAAGATTAAAGTTGTTTTGTTGTTATTAACTTTAATTGAGTTATTATTTGAGATGGAATTATGGACTAAATAAAACGAATCTGCAAAACATCGAAAAACGCTTGATTTAGAAGTCATCGATGCGAGTGACCAGAATGGGCGGTTTAATTTTTTTTTGAAAGGGGTGGAACGTCAATGTTCTCCATCCAACAGATATTTTGCCCTCAATTTTAAGCAGCAACTTTTTTTAAATAGCATAAACACTGAAAAAATAGTACAGCTTAGATTAGAGTAAATATGGTAAATAGGTTTGGAATATATCACCAGAAACACTAATAAAGTTTGAAAACATGAAATGTCACATTTCGCTTTCCATAAGCTAAAAATAGTCACTTAAAAATTTCATAATGTCACTCCATATTTATTATATTTCTTTCTGCTTACGAGGAACGGGTTTATAAATATTACTTATGATATATTTTTCTTCTCATATGAAGAGAAACACTATGTGTAATCGATATTACTGTGAATATTTTGTTGAAATGATTGAATGGTGTTTTTGAATTGAAAATTAAAACTAATATAATATTATTTTATTATTTTACAGACCACAGAGTTGTTCACAGTAAGAATATTTCAAACATTTCTAATGAAACACTTATTATTTTTTATAAAAATTTTTACGTTCATAATAAGAAATGATATTTCTCTGAGAACCAAATTATATTTTTAGGTAAGACAGTCAGTCAAGTTAATTTGTAATTTTATTGTATTTTCAGCAGAAGATGTGCCTCAGGAGAAGAGTGGAGGTAAGTCTTTTTCCTCGTTTTAATATATTTCTTCATTAAACTGGTTAAATAACAGGGAAGAATCAACAATAAAGAGAGCTTTCATGTGGTTTAAAAGTCTATATTACTTTTGACTTATTAAGAATAGAGAGAGAGAGTTTCCTTGTATTTTTTATATTTATGAGTTCGAGTTTTAATTTATCACACAATTGGAAGACGCTCTTATTGTGTAAGAGTTTTACCTAAACTATTTTGAACACAGGTCATTTCATTAGGAATGAAAAACTTTCTTCATAGTACCACTTCTACGCATTTCCAGTCACACTAATGATACCACCAGTCAAAAGGTAGAACAATAACTTTTCGCAGAGCAGAATGCGGTGAGACATGCAGGAAGAGAGATCAAATATGTTTTTGAAGGTGTTAATTGAGATGTTGAGCCATGTCGACTCCAGTGCCGTTGCCATCTGCGCTAGATTACGCAGCTGAGGATCCATGACGCGAACGGCTTCATGGAGAGGGTCACACAGATTCTCAATTAAATTTAAGTCAGGTAAGTTCTCTGGCCTGGAGAGAACGGTAAACTCAACCTGGTGCTCTTCAAAGCATGAACGCACCAGGCACTTCGCATTGTCCTTCTGGTAGATGCTCTAAAGAAAACAAATGCTCACACAGGTTTGGACATTGTCCTCCCCCTCCCCCTCCCGCAAGAACAGAATCATACTTGCATTATTCCATCGTGCCTTCTACAATGATGAGTGAACTTAGAGAATGCAAGAAAAACATTCTTCAGACTATAATGAACCAGCCTAGACAGTTCTGGCAATGGTTGCAGTATGCTTGCTTTCAGAGGTTTCACACCAAATATGCAAGCGTCCATCTGACCATTGGATTATAACACGTGATTAATCGGAAAAAGCTACCTGTCGGCACTCAGGGAACGTCCAGTTCGGTACTGACATCAAAATTTCAGCCTTCGTTGCCTATAAACTGCAGTCAGCATAGGTACATGAGCTGGACATTTTAGTCGAAATCCCAGACACATCAACGTTCGCTGGATAGTAGTTTGGGAGACTGTTGTTAGCTAATTTTTTCAAATGAATGATCAGTTGCTTAACCTTAGCACGTCTATTAGCCCGAACTCATCTCTGCAGCCGTTGTGCACCTCTGTCATTCATGACCCGTGGAGCACGACATTTGCCACGTCGCTTATTTTGGACCATCCCATTTTGCCATGCATGGTATAATTTTACCACGGTGTTACGTGAATTGTTAAGAAAATTTGCCTTTTCGGAAATGCTACCACACTTGGCCCCAAAACCAATGACTATGTCCATTTGGACGTCTGATAAATCACTCGGTTTCTGCATAACGAAAAACTTTTGCATTGTTTTCCGAAGCCCTCACTCCTTTTATATAGGTTCAACTGCACTCGGCTGCCACCGCCTTGTGCGATGGTTATGTAACTTCAACGTCGAAAGTACGTGGTGGCCACATTAATGTGTATAAAATGTATACGTGTTTCTATAATAAACAATTTATAATGTAATCGTACTACTAATAATTCTGCAAAAGAAATTGAGAATAAAATTTTTGCTAAGAATTTTAAAAAATGAAACACAATAAATGTCATTTTTTAGATTTAAGCTTATTTAGTAACATGCCCCTTCATATGCACCTATCACACGTCCATAAGCACGTCTGCATAATATATGGAGAAATAATAAAGCTAAGAATATTATTAACAATAGTTAGAAAAAATATCCTGAATAGTTAAATACAATTTTAATAAATAAAACATTATCATCAGAGTGCTAAATTTCTGGTGCAAACCAACCGTCGGGAATTCCTTTTAAAAACAGTTTGTCACATATGCAATCTAAAAGCTCTCTTTTTCCCACAAACATAAAACCTCTCAAACCAGAACATTTATTTTCTCTCTCACAAGTTTTTCTCTATTTTTAAAAAATACCCGAAACTTTCAATCTTTCTTTTTTTAAATTTAATTTTCTTAATTTGACATTAACTTAATATTTATTTGTTTTTTTTTAAAAAACTTATTAATAAACTTAAGTACCACTTCTCTTTCCTTTTTGATTATGTAGAAAAATACAAATGCACTGAAAATTGTGAACTGGATATGAAGTACAATCAAATTAATTTGTATTCAATTAATCACCTAACTCTATTTAAATGTAGCTAGGTAGCTGACTAGGGTCAGTTTTTCTTCCATCTCACCAACATTTAAGAACATAATAGTGTTATTGATAGCATCAAATTGCGAACCCACACAATAACACTAATAAAAATTATCTAACCACATATATGCAGTTGTGCTTTTCGTAAACATGCTGATAATGAGAAATTTTTTAAAGATAAAATTAAAGACATAGAGATGAAAGAAAACTTTGTATAAGGCATTGAAATTTCGTTTAAAAAACTAAAATAAAAGCACTATGTTTAGTATTTTAATGATATTGAAAAAATAAAATGAAGCATAAATTGACAGCTACTCCGTTATTTAAACAAACATTTAAAGAAATGACTTTTTCTTTTATAATTTTTATACTAAATACAGTTCATTTTATGCCATTACCTTGAATTTAAGTTCTTTTCATTCATGCATGAGGGAACTGTACTGCAGTGGAATGAAACTAGGTCGTCTTTAGCGACGAATCCAGATTCAATCTCAGCAGTGATGGCAATCGTGTTCATGTGTGGAGACCCCGTGGTGAACGAATCAAACTTGCCTTTGCTTTACAGCAACACACCGTTCCCACAGCTGGTCTGATGGTTATGGGGTGCCATTTCCTACAATACAATGTCACCCCTAGTATTGATCCGTGGCACCATGACAACCCAGCTGTATGTCCATGACATAATGCAACTACATTTGATGTCACTCATGTAACGGCTCTGAGGAGCCATTTTTCAACAAGACAATGCTCGGCCTCACACAGCAAGGGTGTTACAAGACTGTCTCCGTACTGTTACTACCTTTCCTTGGCCTAATCGATCCCCAGATTTGTCTTCAATCAAGCCTATCTGGGATCATTTGGGAGGGTGAGTTGGACACCCCATAAATTTGAATGAACTACAGGCAAGGTTACAGCAAATATGGAAAGAAATATCTCAAGACATCATGCAGAACTTGTATGTCTGAATGTCCTACAGTATCGCATCGTGCATTCGCGCTAGAGGGAGTTCAACAGGACATTAAATCCTCCGTTCTTTTGCGTTTTTCTTTGAAATAAATGATCATTTTTCTTTAATTTTCCAATAATTTACTTATATCAAAGTAGTCATTACGTATGTAAAATTTCGTTTCAGTTTCATGAATTTTTGAGGCGCTAATTTTTTTGTCAATGAATGTTTCTCATTGGAATTGTTTTACCATCACTTAATTCTTTTTCAATTCTTTTTACATAGGTGTTTTTGATGGCTTAGCACATGCTGCAGATAATGTTTTCAGTGGTATCTTTGGATGAAGCTTACTATTGGAAAGACTTCATGATTTTTTTAAAATAATATATTCAAAATTTGAAAACTTAAGATAATAATCGAAGTAGAATGTGAAATAAAAATAATTATTTGCATACATTGTAGTTGCTTTTCTTTTATAACTTTATTACTTGAATAAAAATGAAAACATCTTTTATGTATTTTAAAAATGTTTCAGCAAGTCAAAAAAATTAACAGATTGTTTTTGAAAGCACTTACATAAGTACGTATATATATGTTTGTGTATAAACATTAATCACATACTAAATATAGTCATAAATCTAAGAGAGCTAAACAATGAATAGAAATGGAACAATACAGTGCAGGTCAAAATAAGAGAGCTACAGTTCCATAATTGCAAACACATAGCCTTAAAAATGGAGACACTGTAAAGATAAATATACTTTTTAACACTAGAAAATCCGGGATCTCAGTCGTAGACCAAATCTTTGAGAATCACAGTGCATGAATTCTTAATTAACTTGGATGGTGTGTTAAAGGTCACACAGTGAAACACATAAATACTATTCGTTACAAAAATAATAAAACTTGAATATTCATCGATTACCTTAATATTTTAAAACTGCAAGTATATACTTCAAATACCATCGAATAAATGTACACAAATAGAAGGAAATACACATTATGCTTTAAGAATATGAATTACTTCAAAAACTATACCACAATTTTGTAAGAAAAAACATGACGATTACTTTGAAAATTCCTTGATTTTTACATTTATTTCCTTTAAATGGAAAAGATAAAAAACAGTACCTTCCATGTTTGATGATGACGCAATCTTCGGCAGATAATAGTTGTTCACAGAAGAGATCTTGTTTGCTAGAGGATTTTTTTTCGTAGAATTTGTTAGTATGTTAAGAGAGGCCAAACCGTCTGGCGCGTTTTGTATTTCTATCACCTTTTTATTTAATTTGAGCGTTGAGCCAATAATTTTTTTTCAAAGAAGAAGAAAGTTAGGAAATTAAGTTAATAGTCTGATTAACTTTCGATTCTGATCGATATTTAAAGAAGATTTTAAATCAATACCGGAGAGATCCCCCAAATATTCCTGTGGGAAACTAACCGAAATCTTTCAAAAGTTAGATTCTTCAGATAGCGGGGTTTTTATTTGGCGGAATGTCTAGGGGTTTTTACGATGCATGGGTTAACTTTGAAAAATAGAGTAGACAATATGGTTTAAAGAAACTAAATAATTTATTACAAGTTATAGGAGAGTATTTAAATGGGGAATATTTACAAAATAGAAATTAGGACATGCAGATATTTATATAGGAAAATTTATATATGCAGACATTAATATAGAAACTTTAATATAGGAAGAATAGATAGTCAGTCTCTTCTGGGAAGACGTTAGAGATTAAATAAAATTCATTATGCGATGTGCTGGTGTTTTACCGCCTGATGTCGTCAAAACAAGCGCGGACGCGCTAAAACGATGCTTCCTAGTCGATGGTTAGTAGGCCTCTGACGAAAAAATTAGCATCAGCGTTTTAATAAGCACGCTAGATGGCGTTGCTGTGGAATGCTGTTTTGAGTAACATTGTCGTCCTCTGCAAAGGGATATGATCTAAACTTTTACAAAAAGAGAAAGTTCTATGGGGTATCGTATATATATATATATATATATATATATATATATATATACTGGTGTCCAAAAGTTTATCAAAAATCGTAAAATGCGAAAAACACGGAGTAAATATTCGTAAAATTATTCTAAATTTCTTGCGGATATTGATTGAGTGAAGAAGAAACATTGGGTTTATGCAAAACTTTTCAGTCGACTACGTCCTGCGCGAAACACCTGCGCATGTCGGAACGCGGAGAAACCGATTCACGCAGCATAGGCAGTTCAGACAAGTTTCGAGCAACTGCTGGGCGAAGGAACGTTTTTAACCATCAAAAAGGTGAATGATGGAACAAAGGCACCAATTGGACATATTTACGAGAGGAAGAATCGTTGGAATGCTGGAATCCACACGATCACAAACCGAAGTGTCTCGAATTCTGAATGTGGTCTGTCTGTGATCTCACGACTGTGGCAAAGGTTTCAAAGAACGGGAGATGTTACCCGGCAACCAGTATCAGGTCGACCAAAAGTCAAGACCGATACCTGGTAATAAGTGCACGACGTCAGAGGGGCAGTACTGCCACAGCACTCACTGGGTTCGGCGCTCGCAGTCGCCACAGGAATTTTTATTCCTATAAAGTTTTATTTTAATGAAGCATTACATAAAAATATACTTAAAAATATATGAAATATTACACATATATAAATGGATGCTTGTATATTTGTATATATAAAATATCTTCACACCAACACCGTTCAACCGATTACAATGAAAACTGAGATGTGCATTATTTTTTGTGTAGAACGTTTTTGTGCAATCCTCTTTGTTGCAGCTCCGCACCATGTAGTGCTACATCAAAGCAACTTTTGCACCGTTCAATCAATCGCCAAGTTTACAAAGTGATCGCCAAAAATGATGCCAACTTGGCTCTATTGCCAACATTTCGCCATGTTTCCATTGAATCGCCATCATAATGTAAGGAATGGCGTTGCTTGCTAATATTATAATTTTAACATAAAATAAATACAGCCGAAAGTAATATTAACGTATTACGCATCCAGATATCAATTGTTTTACACTATTTTAGGCATTCATTACACAAAATTTGTAATAATGTGTTACTTTTTCTGAGCAGAGATTAGGTTAAGAAGGTGTTTTCAAAAATCGAACCACAAGACAGTTACGTAAAGTTTTATATATATAAAGAAATTATTATTATCAGTTATTACCTTTAAACTTAAAATTTAACAAATTTCGTTTTTTTCTTCTTTCAGATGAGATATGCCAGAAGTTTTTTTGTTTTTGGTTAACTTGCAAATCACGTAAAATCAACTCAATAAAACTTATTTATCCTTCAATCTGTATTGTTTAATTTTTCAATTCACCGGTGCGAAGAACATGTATACCAACTAGTATATATATATATATATATATACATAAATATGCACATATAATAGTGAATTATTAAATGAAATCACAGCGTTATTCCCCATTGAAAAAATTACACAAAGCATTATGATTTTTTTTTCCTTTTTTTTTTCATATGTAAAATATTTACTTACAAAGAAATATTGGTCACTGTTTATAGAAAAAAGCATTTAAGTTCAATAAATGCGCATGTGTCTTGTATGTAGGCATAAAAATTTTTGAAAAATATAGTGCATAGGTTTAAAAACTTTTTTGAACTGGCGCCCCCTTTTCTAATAAATATTTCGATATCACCCCCTGTTTTAGTGAATATTTCGACACCGCCCCCTTTTCTAGTAAATATTTCTATACCCCTATCCCTCCACTCCAGACAAATAAAAGTGTACATAATACATGGTGAAAGAATGCTGAATACATGGTACATAAATTTTAAAAAATATCCTATTACTCTAAAGCAGAATATTCTTTTAATTTCATTTTTTTTCTAAAGTCCCAGTTCTTTTATTTGTGAATCTGAAATATCTATTGCCACAAATATATTTAAATGCGTAATATTACATATTTTAGTCATAAGTAGGATAGTGTTAGAATGGAAACGCTACTGAATTTCTTCTTCATTTAAAAGAGTGGAATAAAATATTTTTAGATTATCTCTTATAAAGAGAGGCAGGGGTTTTGATGATAATAAGTAATTCATAATAAGCTATTTCTTTCAAAATAAATATAAGTAGACAGTTTCAGCGTTTAAAGAATCCCATTAATTCCTGGTTAACATATTTAATTATATTTCTTGGATAATATACGTAATGAAATGCAGTGGACGAAACATGTGTCCTACTGCTCACAGACAAAGACACCACATGCACTACAGAAAATAAAATGCACTATATCATTCATTTTAATGTATGTCTGAATGTAATGTAATATTTTAAGTTTTTCATCCACTTCCCATTCTACGGAAATATGTAAATTTTCGTACATGTGATGAGTGAGTGAGTGAATATTAACGTCGCACTGTTTAGCAACACGAGAGCTTTTGGCGACGGTCCGTGTAACTTTGAACCATGGTCAAGATGTGCGGACGACACCTGACCTGGCACCCCCTTTCCTAACTACCACACCACACCAACACAGGACGTTTGAGCTCTCGACATATTTAACGTGCATCGCTCTTCTACGCGGCGGGTCTTCAGTGGTACTGGGATCGAACTTATGATACGCTAGCCATGATCCGATGCCTAGACCACTTGGCTACCGTGGCCACTTCGTCCATGTGATATAAGAATGATTTAAATGCTTACAATCAACATAAGGTAAACAGTATTCAAGTTTACTTTTGTTAGTACATAATCAGCGTGTTTTTTAGTCTTATTTGGTGAATCTACCCAAGCCCCTCCGTTCCATCTCAACGCCCCCAAGGGGGCGTTGTAGCCCACGTTGAGAAGCTATGATATAGTACAATACAATGTTTTTAATAGCGTTTAATTTTCAAGGTGTTGTATGTGGTACTAATTGATATCAGTGTTCCCGACAGTTTCAAATATTCACCAAATTAGGCGATAACGTTGCAATATGAATACTTTGATTTTTATCGTTTGATACTGTCGGTTTTAATTATAGGATCGTTATTTTTTCCTTGTTTATTTTTATTATAGTAATCCTATTAAATTCAAGATCCAGAATTTATTAAAAATAATAAAAAAAACTCATTTTTTAGGCCGATATTGTTGCATTATTCACAAGTTCTATCTTTGATATTTTTTCCGTTCTTTAATAGGTACCTCATAAATAATTGGTGACTACCAGAACCACTTTTAAGAATAATCTGAGGGTTCCGCGTTTAATTATTACTGATTAATAGTTATACCAAATTCATACATATTGACAATTTTTTATTCTAAGACAAGGATCTCCAAACTTTTCAGCCTGAGGGTCGTATTAGCTTTCGAACAAGCAGCTGGCGGAAGTTGGAAAAATTAGAGATTATAAAAATAGATGTATCTAAAAGATCTAAAGAATTTAAGTTTATATATTTTTGCAGAAAAATACATAGAAAAAGCAAAATTTCATCTGATCGTCCAAGATGAATCACTTTTTTTATTTGCGTTTTATATTCGACGTCAATATATACTCAGATTGTTGTATACATAACCATAAAAATAAATCTCAATTTATATAAAGATTTTTCATGTCAATTTTATCAATAAGGAAGCAATAATATCCATCGAAGCTGATCATTTTAAGCGAATAGGATGTTTAAAAGTATGTCTACGTAAGATGAGAAGATATAAATGGAAGTTTAAAGTACCGTATTTGTATTTTTATAGTAGTTTGACTAGGGGAAAACATAACGTGACGTGTATAGGATGATCTTCAGTTCTAGAGAAAGAAGTAAATTAGTAATAACATAAAATAAAAATTGACACTACTATTATGACACGGACTACGTTCTGTTTCAAAATGTATTTTTACCAGCGGCTTTGCTCGCATTGATGTCTTTAAATAACTGCGAAGCCATAACCATTATCATTACAAAGTAAATAAAATATGATGATAATTTTTCATTGTGCTTGACTAGAATCATTAAAATTTTAAAAATTCTAAAATTGAGCTTTGTATAATAATTGAAAACATACTTTATCATAATAATTTACAACAAATATTCACAATAAGTTAAACTATCATTTTTAAAAGTTGAAAGTATCTACATTTAATATATAATTCCTCTTTAAAAGGACTCAAAACAGAATATTATTCTAAGATGCTACTGTATACTGTAATTTATGTTTGTCCGTCAGTTGCAAATATGTGAAGATTTCGGGCATTTGACACCCGCGAACAAACTACATATAGTTGGTCATGTGAAAAGCATTGCTTTTCCAAATGCTACCCTGCTACACGCAATGTTTGCTCTTGCGTTTACAGCAACAGTAATACTGAGTTTGACTGGAAATTGAATTCGATTGCGAATTGAAATGCTCGGTCAGTTGGAATAATTGGAATTCAAGGTATGATAATATTTTGCCTTTCCATGACATAAGTTAAAATATTGGTACCAAGTATATTATTCATCAATTTTGTGATTCGAAGTCTGGTTGCATTACATAGTCGAGGAGCATCGAGATTTCTCATAAGCATAACTGGTACATTTAGTGATTATGTAGGGGTACACCTGAAAGTCCAAGCGAATTTAAGAACTCCGTGGGATATAAAGTACTTTGATCTTTATTCATGATTGTATTCATTGATAAATCTTCCTTCATCCCCCCCTCGCATGTCTTTATAAGTTCAATGTTGATTTTATTGACAATGTCACTGTTAGGCGCAAATATTTATCTTGCGCACACATTTATCACAATTTAAATTTTGTTGTAAGCCTAGGTTAATTTGAATAATAAGATCTACATCTTTTTTTACTAAATTACAAAATTCTCTGGAAAGTAAAATATAACCTCCAGCATCTGCGTCTAGTATCCATCGCCGATTTTCAATTGCGTGTCTGCATGTTGTTCCGAATCTACGTCATTATGAATATATACCCTCATATTCATTTTCAAACTGAATTTTTCAACTTTCGCCATTCAACTACCGTTTATCCCATAATATCTGTACTTTCTCGTAAATCCTGAAGAGTCAGATTTAACGCTTCTATAGTTTTCTCGTGAGACATCGTACTCCCATCCCTTCTAAAAGCTTACATTGTCGAAGCATCCTGCCTCGAGAGCTATTTTTACTAACTTTGCCAATAGGTGAAACTTCATGGGCAATATTCAACGGTAATTTTAAAACGGAAATTGCAGTACCACCCTAGGAGTAGTGTCACGGCTTTTCCGGAAGAAGTCACAGCAACTGCTTTTTTCTGGTTTCTTTAACGGACCTTAACAATAAGTTTAGAAAAAAGTTTTTTTTCGGTTCCTCCAGGGGCCCAAGAAAAAAAGAGTTCACCTTTGCCGGATTCTATTTTATGTAACACTTGATGGAAAACGTGACTTTATTCTGGAGTTAATTGTGGGATTAATTCTGTTACTTGATGTTGCAACTATAAAATTGGAGTCTAATTCTAGAGCAATTTCACTCATTATTGAAGACATTTCCGTCGATTTGTCGCGGACTAATCATTGCAAAATAGGTGAGTTTCTTTCCAACTATTGTGAAAACCTTGGTTTCAATTATTATTAGCGTTTCATTGTAGATGTGATCATTGAAATGCATATTTCCTTCTACTGGCTGCAGTCGTCGCAAAATATCTTCCACCATGTACTATTTGTACATATTCCAAAAATTTTGAGGATTAGAAAGACCGCAAGATGATATAAGTATTGCGTAAAGTTCCCTAATTTCATTCGGCGATTGACATTTTATGGCTTCATTCATAGTAATATCTAGTATATCTTCATAGTAATACCTCCATAGAAAATATCTAGGTTCAGTGTAAATGAAAAGTTTTGTGCAAAATATGGCCTTTTATTCGAATTAATTAAAGATGATTCAAATTATTACATATTCGATAAATCAAAAATTTTTATGAAACTGTTATTTAATATTACCATAGAGCTTTCAATATCACTCAATTTGCTAAAACGTTATGTCGTTTCTCTCTTTAAAAAATGGGAGAAAATTTGCATTAAAAATTTTCTGGATTGTTGGAATAGAAAATTTCTTAGCTAACTTGGCAATATTTCTCAAAGTTTGAGTTTGGCATTTAATAAACGTAGCACAGTAAACGTTTGAATTTTAATAAAAAATAATTTATGAAATTGCTTTTTGTAGAGATGTTAAATTACACTATTGTTCAGTTATTTGTTACAAATGTGAGAAACTTTTTATTAATACTTTAGTATTGACAAAATGCATAATCTTGCGCAACTTGCTGGGAATTAAACAACGTTCCATGGTTTTACCCACGTAGTTACCGTTCCCGTAGAAATACAGTGATAATTTATACCCTATGTTACCCACTGATATTGTAAATTTCCATTGGTGAAATAATTTCTAAAATTGGCCCAGTCGTTTCAGATATTAACCGTAACAAACAGACAAAAATTTTAATTTGTTTTGTTATAAATACTGTATATATAATTTTAAATGCATTTAGTAAAAAACTGTTAATTTGAAATTACAAACAGACACTTCAATTTTACTTATTTGTTAAAATTTCCAGTATTGACAAAATGCATAATCTTACGCCAAATTGGTGGGGATTAAGCAATGCCCCTCGGTTTGACCCGCATAGTTTCCCGTTCTCGTAAGAATAAAGGGACAAAATATACTCTCTGTTACTCGCCGATAATGTAGCTTTACATTTGTGAAAAATTTTTAAAATCAGTTCAGCCGTTTCAGGGATTAGTCAAAACAAACAGACAGAAATTTTAAAAATTTATTTTTTGATATAAGTAGCGTATATACTTTTAATTGCATTTAGCAAAAGGCTGTTCATTTGAAATTGCAAACAGACATTGAAATTTTATTTATTTGTATAGATCAATCGTCAACCGTAGCAATTACAAAATATAAACTGTCAAATATATAATGCATTTATTGCAAATTTTAATTATTTCATATAACAGTATTATAAACACTTATATGAGTTTTATGGTAGAATTTTTGATAATTTTTTTTTTTTGTGTCTAAAAATTTGTGGATATCTGATTTATATTTATCTTCTTTTAGAACTTTTATTTAAAGTAATTGTTTCAAGTTTTTCCAAACCTTAGAGCAGACGTGTCATTTGATATAACGGACCACAAGATATATTATATATCAAATTAAGGTCCGTAGACTCTAAAACATGTCAAATACAGTTTTTAGAATGATTAAATTATGCATTATAAATATATCAGATTCATTGTCAACTCGGTGAATTGTATAGTATGCATACAATGTTGTTTTCTATTTGTCGTGGCTGAATGCCACCCCTTACACTACCATCTCCCTGTCTATCTGCAAATACTATTGGATGTGTAGGCGGACTTATATGATCAAAAGACACAATTGCAAATCAGATAAATTTATTGATTCTAATTAACACAAATGGTTAGAAACACACAATTCAAATAATTTAAGAGAAACAAATTATAGTGGAGTACAAAAGGGAATTACTACTAGCGGACTATTCAGAATATCAACTGAACATAGGAAAGCTTAAACACGCACAATTACAGCTACGCCACGTACGAATATTCGCAATATCTTAAATTAAATCACTGACCTTATCTTTTAAATCGGCTGCTCCTTCGTGATGACTTCGCCTTTTTACTGGCTTTGGAATGGGTGAAGGATCCACACTCTGTAATAAGGATTTTTACAATCTTCAATCAGCTTCTCCTTGCGTAACAGCTATCTACGAATGTCAACAACTGCGTGTTAACCTCTCGATCTTTAATACACTTAAATTCACTCTTCTCTTTCTTCACTTAACCCATTTAACTCGCGAAACTCGAACTTATATAATATATCTTATTTGCATAAATCACGTTTGGCTCTCGGTGAAGATGGGTTGAATAAAATAAATTATTTTACAGAAAATAGAGGAGGTTCGTCGAAAACCGTATAGATCTATCACATATTTCATATTACTTTTTTTTATTTTCCGTGAAAGAAAATAGTCGTTTGCACAAATGCTTCTAAAAATAGCCATACGCGTAGCTAACAATAACATTTTAGGAAACCTATCTACAGATAAACATGTGCAGAAATATGGAATTCCAACTTCCATGCAGTGTGGTTTAACCAAGGAATCATATTGGATATCAATTAATTCCATTTATATGTTTTCATGAACGATTTCAATATGGATAGATAGAGGGGAGTAAAAAGAAAAAGTAATGAATAGCTTTTAAATTCAGAATATCTTTGATCGAATTCCGCTTTTAACAAGTTAATTTGGTGAGCAAAATTCTGTAAATTTTCTATTTGTCAAAGAAATAATTTTGTTTTAAAGCTATAATATTACCAAATAGCGCTGTAACAACATGATTTTCTCCTTTAAGCTTAATAGTACGTTGATTAAAATAAATTGTAATTAAAAATGAAACAGCCAGGTCCTTTAGCCATCGTCCATTTTTTTTTAATTCAGCACATTCATAATTTTTTGTTTCCAATGAAATTTATGATTTCTTCCACTAATTTGAAGAATCGCGCAATTTTCTGTTATAGCCCACCCCCTCGGTAAAGATTTTTTTAAATCCTTGCCAAAGTGGAGCCTACATGCTTCTTTTTAACTCTACACCAGGGGAACTGAGAGAACAAGTGAGTAAAAATGGGAAAATCTCACGACTGTAAGGAAAAATTCAACTAAAATATAGCTTCTAAAAATTAAAAAATATAATGACATTCTAAAGAAAGTACAATGTCTATTGGACAAAAACGGACATTTTTAAAACTTACGGAACAATTCCTTGAAACATTTAGCATCTAAGAAAACGAAATTTAAAATATTCCGAAAGAGATGAAATTATGTTGAAAAGAAACAAATTGAAAATTTTAAGACTTAAGGAACAAATTCCTGTAAATTTTAGTTTCTTTACAAGAGATTACAAACATTCTGCAGAGAATAAATCATGCAGTTTTTTTGACGAAACCTTTATCAGTCAAGCAATGTACTTTTATTTATATCCGCAACTTTTTTACTTAATTCATTTATGACATTTTGAAATCAATATCGCGTAACAATAAAAATTTCAAACATACTTTGATGATTTTTGCTTGACAAATACGTATCTTTCCTCTTGTTCTAACTCATATCCTGGGTTTTTGAGTTATCTCCTACTTTAACATCATACATTTATTAATATCAATTGCATTCTTCATAATATTCCCATATATGGGACATTTATTCATGTAAAAATTTAAACCTTCTTGAGCTTACAATTCAATAACTTTCGTGTTTTCTTTTGCATCCAAAAAATGAAAAAAACAATAAGATAAAAACAACTAAACCTAGGATTGGACTCATTCTAAGCAATCGGTACTCCACATAGTTATCTATTAAGGGTCACGTGTGAGAATGATGTAAATGGCTCAATTGCCGTTATTATGTGTTGCTGTTGCTTATGCTACCTGATCGACAGTGACATCAGATCAAGGTCCAAGAAATTCATCGCGGCTAAGGGCAAGAATTTTATGCCCGTCGTTAGCCTAAGCTTTGAGCCCCATGAAGGTGACAGAACGATTTTGCTCGGTACAACACGATAGATGGCACCACCATTCGGACCCACTGATTTAACGAGCACGTACTTCGAGTGCAATCGGAGGATATTTTTGACATCGGGCATCGAACCCAGTCATTCCGGTCTGAAATCCGATGCTCTAAATACTAGTCTACCCACACGATATACAAAGCTTATTACCGATTGGTATTTACGAATGGTTATTACCAATTGCAGCTCTAATTACAACAGTCACTAATAACGATCTATTATTTGAAAGATAAATAAAAAATTTAATATTACCATGTTTTTATAATTTATTAAAAAGTTTGAAAAACGAAGTTTTTTAATGCGCTTGGATTCGATTTCCCCCCCCCCCACATTTTCAAGCATTGTCATCCACTTCTGAGCTATGGTCTGAATTTCAAGTATCTAGGTCATCGAGAAGTTAGTTTAAAATCGATAACAAAATTCCACCCGGACAGACATACAAAAAAGCGAGTTAATAAAAACATGGTAAAAAAAATTTACCAGCTTGACAAACTTATCACCCAGCTTGGTGGCAAAAAGAGTTTAAAAATCTGGAGTGGACTAAAAGAGGATCCGACAATTCCAAACATTTTTAGACTTCGTGTTTCGAAACCCTTTGAACTTCCTTGTAATATGCTTGATCACTGTGTTTCTAGTCTTATCTTTTAGAAATGAGGTAAATTTACGATGATTAATTTTATGTGTTCAAATATAATTTACAATTTTCGTAATGATTTTAAGACAAACAATACAGTAAAATATTGAAGATTGTTTTACCATGCTGTTTGTAATTTTTTTTCTTTTTTTAATCTTGCAACAACTCCTCCGAAATAACATCAGTTTCAAGACAAACCAACTTTCCCAGCGGTAACTTATGCTTCTTCAAAATTCCATAAGTGCATCAAAAATATTGGATCCAGTGGCTGTATAGGAGTAATTTCTAAAAGTTCTTTACTTATTTTTAAACTAACATCGTATCCGTGAATAAAAACGTTAAGCAGAACGATAGTTGGAATATCTGTTACATTCATCATTTGCAATAGAGCAGGCTTGAAATGCTGATATTGTTGAATTCTGCTAATTTCTCAAACACATGAACTCTGATAGCTGCAGAATTTTAACTTAAACATACAGTTTGATTTTTTTAAATTTAGATCTCGATAATACTTTCGCCGCTTTAATTGAGCTTCACTAATAAATTCTCTCTTCAGTAAATACTTCCGAGATGTGTATGTTTTTGATTACTAGTGAATAATATTCTTAAATTAATTTAAGGGTTTAATAAAAATTAATTTATTATTGTAAAATTAAGTGAAATTTTTTAATAAATTATAAAACAAAATTTTCCTTCTAAATTTTATTTTTATTATCAAATAGAATTCCTTTTAAAATAACAATTGATTTATGTACACTCATATCCATAATTTAAGGATAAATCAGGATCAAACAGAAATTGAACTCTAAAATAAAAATTTCACCTGTAGAATTATCACACACATCTTGAAGAATAATATGCAAATTACAGGAAACCACTAGATGGCGCGGATAGTACACCACAATAAAGACAGTGTAAGAGAGGGTAAATAAGGAATGGTAGCAAAGAAGTAAAATTGTTCACAAGCGCTTTAAAAGCCGTTCAGTTCAATAACAATAATCAGTTATGGCACAATGGAAGCATTTGGATGATGTTTTACGTGGTAGAATTATCGGACGACTGGAATGTGGACGCACCCAGCTGGAAGTATCCGAGGAACTTGGAATCGCTTATAGTGGCATGTCCAGGCTTTGGGAACGATTCCCAGATGATGGTAATTTGAGTAGATGTTACAGCACAGGTCGCCTCCAAGTTTCAACGCCGAATAAGGACCGGTATTTGGCAGTTACTGCCAAAAGAAATAGATGGAGCCCAGCATCAGACCTATCTCGTCAGCTCTCTTCAGCAACCGGTACGACAGTTTCAAGGCATACCATGCACAGACGCTTAGGGCACATTGGTATATATGCTTGTAGGCCCGTCATATGTGTTCCCCTTACCGCAACTCAATGTCGCCTGCGATTAACCTGGAGTAGAGAGCATGCAGTGTGGACACCGCAACAGGGTCGTGTGTGATGTTTTCAGATGAGTCTAGGTTTAGTTTGCAGTCTGATTCTGGACTTCATATGGAGAGCGCCAGGTACCCGTTACCACCAAGAACACCATTAACGACACCGTTACGGTGGTGCAGGAAGGCTCGTTTGGGGAGGAATTATTCTTGGTTCCAGAACTGACCTGCATGTTCAGAGTGTAACGATGAAGGCCACATCTATCGGGATGTCATATCTGGAACAACATGTACGTTTGTTTCAG